>JASAUF010000339.1:4242500-4407889 GCA_030180095.1 Magnolia changhungtana
CCATCCTTATCACAAATCATGTCGAGCTGCTGGGTCTGGGTTGTGTTAATATATCCTAGTTCAAAAAGGATCTGATGAAGACTTCGATCTCGAGTTCTCGGATGTTAACTTAATAAAATATACATGTGTCTTCATTCAGATTCACATTCATTTGATACACAAATAATCGGAGTACCGCATTTCAACTTAGCGGAACCAAAATGAGGAAGAGATAGCAAAATCTAAAAATATATACAAGGCTAACACCTAAAAGTTATAATTCCATAAAAGTGGTGACCACACATATGATAATTATATGAATCACAATAATTGCAATAGGAATAGAAGAACAACTACCAAGTGGGAAGAAGTTAGAGATTTACTGGGCGCCTCGAGCGCACCATCGACTGGTCTTATTTCTGGGTTATTTGCATATTTCAAATAGAAGACATCTAATGGCAACATAATAAAGAAATATCCTCAAGATTGTTACTTAAGACATTTTAGTGAATAACATGTTCACAACAAATACATATTCATACATGTATATGTAGTACACTTAAGTATGTTACCTTTAATGCACAAATACTAAGCAAGTTACATATGCTATTAATACAACTAAGCACAAGTTATGATGGCATAATAAACGAATAGTTTCATAATCTACTTGGTAAGTATATTAATGCTATGATGAAATGATGCATGTTCCTTACACTCCTGTACTTCCTCACAAATGACTTTAACGCCTATTTTCTAAATGCCAACACTGCCTTACAAGTAACTGTAACGCCAAATTGCAACATATCCTACGATATGCATGATTAGCCAAGTAATTATTAGTCTCAATTCACACAATAAGTTGGTAAAGTTAGAATATCGTCGTTAAATCATGAGTCATTATTTGAATCACATGGCTTATCGCGGCACGTGACGGCTCCTCACTAGTGTTCCTTAATCCAAATTAAGGCATCAACATGGTACAAGTCATCACACAACACCAAGTATGAACAATCAATTCAAAGGTGTAGGTTTGTCACTCAAAACTAAATCAATACAGAGGAATGGGCCCATCATCCAATTCCATTCATGCCTGATCATTCAAACGGTACTCTGGCACAAAACTATCGGACGAGTAATTTAACTTGGGCCGTTCGAACAACATTCTATCACCTCTATCAGTGTTCACTGGTTACTACGGGGAGGCTCATTACCCCAGCATAGGTTGACAGGTCGAATATAGTACTTTAATCATGAGTCTTTATGGGATCGTAAAACACTAATGGTTATGAGTAGACTAAATCAATGGTAATTGTGGTATTATAGAATTATTGAATATTATACAATCACCAAGCATAAGAATGATCGATCGAGCATTAAACTGATGTGATCGACTACGGATGATCCCAGGAAAACTGACATTAGGTACAAAGCATCCCATGTAGTTCCAACTACTACCGATCGACTGTGTCCAACTTCAGTCGGCTATATAAGTTTGGGATAACATCCATAAAGTAGGTTATCCGCATATTTAAATAATTTGTGGAGCTCGATCCACAACAACAACAAATTCAAATTTATCCACTACATAAACATGATCGCAAGAAAATTTAATACACACCATAGTATACTAATTGAACACATGTATAATTAGTACAATTTAATTCACATTATTAACATTTCTTAGCATTCGATATCGAAGAGTTCTAATATTAAGAGTTTCATTTCATTCAACCATTTCGTTGAGCATGTTATCAACAAAATAGCAAACAAATACATTTAATTATTCTAAAATGCTAGGTAGAAGCTCGAGGGTAAATATTCACCTTAGAATCGAAATCCTCAACTCAGATGCAGCCCTAACGCCACAAATTTGATGAAAACACCTAAACTTAAATTAAAAGTACAAAACTATTGTTAATGATGTGGATTTAATCCTAATTAAACATTAAACAACAGTTTATGGCTTAACTAACTCGATTAGTATGATCCATCAACTTGGTTCGACGGATCGAAGCCTAGAATTAGTGCACAACCGAAACCCTAATGGTGCCGAACTCGATTACATCTCCTGCAAGAGTATGGACCGCCCCAATTGATAATCGAGATTCAAAACCCTAACATTAGGGTTTGTGAGAAATAACAGAAATATAAGGGGGTTTTTAACCCTTATGGCTCAAAATGTAGGAAATGAAAGAAAGAGATGGAAAGACAACTAAGGAACCTCTTACCTAGTAAGGAGTAAAGAATTTAACCCGAAATTATTGGATTTTGGCCGAGGAACATGTGAAACTGAGTGCAAAGGTAAGATCTTGGAAGATCCTACGAGCATAGTGACTGGACAACTATGATCCAGCACCGGGCCTACCCTTTATCTCATCCTTTTCTTCTCTCTTCTCTTCTCCCTCTCATAAAACCTAAAAAAATTGAATTTGGCGATTTATGGCTCAATAGTGAAGTATTTATAGTCCCAAATGTGGTGCAAATGGCCCTAAAGCCTATGTATTTACTAGTATAACCCTATGGGAGGTTGTTTCTAACTTTCGAAGCCCACCAAGAGATGTACAGGTCAATATATGTCATATGATATTTGACCCTAGTGATGATTTACGTATGGATACGATCTGTCAGCCATTTGGATGTGTCTATCGACGGATATGATTAGAAGTCAATTAGACGGTTATCAATGGTCGATAAGAGCTACGGCTATACGGATATGTGTGGGGTATTAAATTACGTTGGTGCCCTAAATTTGATTATGATCTAACGGTTTGAAAGTCATAACTTTGGCAAAGACCGGATACAATGTAACACCCCGTACTTTTTAGTACTCGAGTGTTACCATTTAATTTAATAATAATACAAAATAATAATAATAATAATAATAATAATAATAATACAACCTATATACACACACACACACACACACAATATGAAATATTATTTATATATTTTATAAATATTCAAAGTTTCACATTAAAATGATATATAACTAAAATCCATATTATATGCATGTACTTACAACATCACTAATATAAATTATAAGTTATAGAATTTATAATACATAAAAATAAAATATATTAGGAAAATTTATAATGAATAACATATTTCAAACAATTTAATGATTTAACTTTCAAAAACCTAACACATATATGACCATACGAATAACACATGTATATATATACATTAATCCCAGCTTATTGACATTCACATAAATTACATATATAAACAATTTGTGATAATATAAATTATACGTGACGAAATATATAAGGAAAATAATTTCTAGTAATAATAATGATAATAAAATGATAGTGAAAATAATAATAATAATAATTATTATTATTATTATTATTATTATAGTAAATAATATTATTAAAGGTAGTATAACATAATATTTACTATTATAAAATCTGAACAGGCCATATATCCATAACCTGACCATGGTGTCTTAACTTATATAGTCCCCTGGACCGTTGTAACCGTTGACGTTCAGTTTCGAGCTAATCCGACCATTAGATTAGCGGGAAACCACCCTTAGGACTACAGATCAAGTGGTGGGCCCCCACCTAGACCTTGGATCTGCTTCATATTTGGTGTAGGGCCCTCAATGGACCCTTAGAACCAAATGGACGGTGTGGATTTCTCCCAAACAATACTATGGACCCCAAATATGGTGCGTGTGCACCTTGGTCTACAAGCGCAGGACATGCGCTGGATAGAATTGCCCGGTCAAACTGCCTTTGACCGAGCAAAAATCTCAAAATTCCTGCGACCTCTCCCGCCATCAAAGATTTGAATCTGAGAATTTTCAAGCCCCAAGTTGAGCCTCACCAAGAACTTTCCGGACGATCCAAACCGTCCATTTTACTCACGTTGGTCTACTTAATAAAACCATATAGATTCTTTAACTCATGCATTAAAACAACAAAGATCAGCCCCAACCGTCCATTTTCTTCATGTAGGGTTGAGATTCAATGGGAGGGACCATCCGGTAGCTTATTGGGCAAGGCAACATCACATGGACTAGAGGTTTTCATCCTTCCTCTTTGCCAGCTGAGAGGAGTCCTCTCACAGCCCAAAAATGGCTAAGCAATTAAGAGAGAAGACAACGAAGGTTTCCTTCTTTTGGATAGTGGTTGCTGTCACACCTATGACCGTCCGATGAGCCACGTGGGACCTTCCTAGCCCTTCCAGGTGGGAGGTACGAAAAGAGATAAGCCACTCTCTCATCTCATGAGATAAAGAGGAGAAATCGGAAAATTCTCATGAGATGGAGCCAAGCATCATCTGGGGTCCAAAAAGTGGACCCCACACCACTTATGAGACCCATCCAGACCGATCAAACGGTCTGGATCACCCTGAAAACCTTTAGATAAAAATCCACCATTGTTGGGTGGGTCATCTTCCTCAAAAACCCACCCAACCACAAACTCGAGATGGGCCCCACCAGACTCAAGGGGTGTACTTATGGTACGGCCATAGTGTTAGCAATGTATCCCCAAACGTGGATGGTCCCCATGCAAGCTCCCTCTTCAATCCCAACCGTTGGGTGTAGGGAGCCTTTAGCAACCATCAATTTCCCCTCTTCTTGCCTATAAGTAGAACCCCCCCCCCCCCTGGCCTTAAACTCCACATAGAGGGAGAGAGAAGGAAAGAAAGGAAGGAAAGAAAAGAAGGAGAGAAAAGAGAGGGAGGAAAGAGAGAGGAGTGGGCGTGAGTGCACCAGCCGGCTAGGTAAAGGACAGTCAAACTCTGATTTTCTCTTACATTTCCTTTTTCATTTTTTCATGTTGATAGCCACGTTTTGGGCCCTGATATTGAGCAGCAAATGAGGCCTCGAAAATGTCTTGCATGGGTTCCGGTTTTAGCGGGTAACAGGTCTGAAAACAACCCGAAAATTAGGCCATAAAATAGGCCAAATCCTGGCCGTCTCTGGGCTAAATATGGGACAGGAAAAGTCCCTGTTTGAGCTCCGATTGGCGTGGAACCAACCTCACAGGCGGGCCATGAAAAAGCACTGTTTCTCAGCCCGAGAAGTAGCAGAAAAACCGACCATGCAACTGTTGGGAGATCGCAGCCATCAATGGCCAAGTGCTGCTGAATTCCAGTCTTGCAAATGGCAAGCCGCCTATCACCAAAGGACGTGGCGCTGTCTAACTTCGGGTGGGCCTCACCTTGTGAACAGGTGGGCCGCACCTGAGATTTCAATCTCAGTGGGCCACGTCAGGTGTTGGCATTTTCTATAGACCGTCCATCAGGGACGTCCGACCCTGGACGTTGCTGCCTGCAAATGAAAATATATATATATATATATATATATATATATATATATATATATATATATATATAAAATATAATATAGTATATTATATTCATGCTATGGTGGGCCACTTCCATGTGGGACCCACCTTTAATATGTAAATCTGCACCGTCTGGACGGTGGGTTCTGGGCAGCCTCCTGCTGTTTTTATTTATTTATTTATGTATTTATAATATATAATATTATATAATATATCATGTTATATTTAAATAGACGTGATGGTGGCCACTCCCCCGTGGGCCACACTCGTGGATTCCCACCTGATTCATGTGTTCCATCTAGCCGTCCAGCAATCTGGACGGGTGGGCCTACCTTGATATGTATACGTTGATCCACACCATCTACTAAGCGGACCACAGTGCAGTAAACAGTGGAGATTAAATGTCCAGCATTAAAACCTTTCAGGTCACACGGAAGTTTTGGGATCAATATGATAATTAATTATTTTTCTTGGTCCGATCCTTGAGACCTTATGAGTGGGCTGAATAGAAAATAAACGTTAGGGTGGCCCTTTGAATTGTTAACAGTAAAAACAAACAAACAAATAAATAAATAAATAAAATCACTGCCTTCACCGCCATCTGCAATATGGCCCAGGCGGTCTTTTGATATGCTTCACTTTGGTTAATACCCTATTTATGGGGCCCTCCCAACCCATACAACTCCAAATACTTTAACTTTAAAATCCACGGAACGTGAATCGAGAACAGTTAGGTAAATCTTTAAGGTGATGATTCTTCCCCTTGAGCTTTTCATCTTTCCATTAGCTTAAGTTATAGTCTTTATTTAAATTTATAATTGATATCTCTCTCTTATAATCACATGTGTTGGCTGGTGGAAATTGAATTGCGATATTGCCTGCTTAATATTTATCCTGCATATTTATTCATGCTTGTGGCTTATTTGTGAATTGCTTATGGAACTTAAAGTAGTACACCAAAGTGGAAACCCCCACCTATATGTGTACACCCATACTTGGGATGTAACCCGACTGGTCGTGATAGTAATGGACCTTCGGCTTAGTGGTTATTGAATGGTGGTTTAAATTAACTAGTGATGTGGGCCTACCATCCAGCGTTATTGTGTCCAACGGTTTGCAAAGATGGTCTTTCATCGCATTGTTTTGATATCACCTATGTGGTTTGTTTTGATATCACCTTATGTGTCTTTGTCCTGGTATTTTCCCTATATGAGTTCGATGTTTTTATATCGTGTAACCATGCGAAGGTAAGCCCCATATATTGTAATATGATTAGCCACTAGTCAACAGGCTTCCATTAAACATCCTAAGGTGGTAGTCTCATGAGGCGGGGATGGTGGTATGGGACACTATGCCCGAGCTGTCGACCTACGCTGGGCTCTGAGCTCCCCGTAGTGACCTTGAGCTTTGTTCAGATCCGAGTAATCTACGCAGATCCGCCATTTTCCATTGGCTTTCTTTACGAGGACTACATTTGCGATCTAATCGGGATAATGCACTTCTTCTATAAATCCTGCGTTGAGCAGGACGGAGACCTCATCAGCTATTGCCTCATACTGCTCGGCATCGAATGACCTTCTTTTCTGCTTGATGGGTTTATGATCTGAATCCACATTTAGCCTATGAACTATGACTTCCAGGGAAATCCCGGGCATATCTTGGTGAGACCATGCAAAGATGTCTCTGTGCTGTTGCAGAAACGTTAGGATTTCGTGCCTTTGTTCAGGATTCAGTGACGTCCCGAGTTGAACAGTTCTGCTCGGATCAGCTTCATCAAGCGGCACTTTCTCTAGGTCTTCCACGGACGAGCACTCCACAGGCCCTCTAGGGTCTAGGACGTTGATGAAAAGCGTCTGCTTAACTGACTCCTTCTTTACCGCCATCGCATAACATCTCTGAGCTTCTCGCTGATCGCCTCGGAGGTATCCTATCTTGCCTTCAGCGGGGAATTTCATCATCAGGTGGTAAGTAAAAGCGACCGCTCTCATTGTATTGAGAGAAGGTCTGCCCAGGATAACGTTGTATACGGATGACACATTGATAACTAAGAAGTCCACCATAAGTGTAACTTGATGCTGTCCTTCTCCTGCAGTTACTGGGAGGGAAATAACTCCTTCGAAAATCACCATTTCTCCGGCAAAGCCGTGCAAAGGGGTCTGCACAGGTCTGAGATGAGACTGCAGAATTTTCATTCTTTCAAAAGCCTCAGAATAGAGTACATCAGCCAAACTCCCGGTGTCGACTAAGATACGGTATACTTTGCGATTCGCTATAGTCATGGTGACCACTAAGGCATCATCGTGTGGGTGCTGAATCCCGCGCGCATCTTCTTCCGTGAAAGTCAGATTGCATGGACTGACTCAAAGTTCCTTACTGGGTCGATCAGCCAAATGGACATAGTGTTCTGGTTCGGACTTCCGGGAGTGAGCCTTTCGTGCCCTATTCAAATCTCCCCCCCTCCCCAGACGAACCCCCGAAGATAGTGCGGATTTCGGCGGGCTCTTCTGTGGCGTTATTTTGTTGCTCCCGCTCCCTTTCCTCTCTCCGAGGGGCTTTTCCTTCTTTTGTGTATCAATGCAGGTCCCCTTTCCTAATGAGAGCTTCAAGCTCATCCTTAAGGTCAACACAATCATCCGTGTTGTGGTCGTGGTCACGATGGAAGCGGCAGTACTTGCGTTTGTCTCGATGATCCGGATCGGCTCTCATGCAGACGGGCTAGTTCAATAACTTCTCTCCTCGGATGTCCAGTAGGATCTGTTCGGCGGATGTGTTAAGGGGGGTGTAGGAGTGGAATTTTTCCTCTGGTCTCCTGCTCGGGTGACGATCGTGAGAGGTGCATTCATCGGTCCCTCTGTTAGACGTATGAGATTCCTCGTTCCTGGGCCTCTTCCCCTTACCATTCGGCTCGGTCACTTGGACACTTTTACGGGCATTGGTGAATTCCTCCGCGTTGGTATACTTCTGAGTTCTGGCCACAAGTTCAGCCAGTGTCTTTGGTGGATTCTTCCCGATAGAGAAGGTGAATTTGCTTTCTTTCATGACACTGAACATAGCGGCGAGGGCCATTTTGTCATCATAGTCTTCCACTAGTAACGCTTTCTCATTGAAGCGAGCGATGTAATCCTTCAGCGACTCCTTCAGCCCCTGCTTGATAGTAAACAGGTGAGTGTTGGGCTTTCGACTTCTCTTACTGCTGATGAACTAGGTTAGGAATAGTCGGCTCAATTCTGCGAAGGAGTTAACAGAGTTTGGTTTGAGTTGCCGGTACCAACTACGAGCGGATCCCGTTAGTGTAATCGAGAACCCTCGGCACATCATTGCATTCGTAACTGTCTGGATCTGCATCCAGGAGCGGTAGGCTTCTACGTGCTCAGATAGGTCCCCAGATCCAGAATATTGAATGACGGGAGGTATCCGGAACCTCTGAGGCATCACCTCATTCATGATTTCTGAGGTAAAGGGAGGTTCGGTCTCTTCCATCATTGCCTAGACGATGGCGGGAATTGACGTTGGTTGCTATTTTTTCTCCAAAGCTAGGAACTTGTTGTTGAGCTCCTCGAACCGCTTCTGCTATGGGTCTTTGTTTTCTGCCACAGTCTCTTAGGCGTTCTCTCTCCCTGGACTTCTCCTCCCCCTCCTTCGTTCCAACCGATGACGGAGATCCGTTGGTGCCAGGGCTGAAGTAACCGAGGCATTAGTCGGAGCTCGCGTTGCGGTGTTCCGAGCCTAGGGTCGGATTTGGGTCGGAAGAGGATGTTGACTCGATATGGGCACCTGAGGATGCTGGAGTACCTCAGGCCTCACACTCCTCGGCACGGAATGGGCTTCCACAACCGGGCCAACTGGTTCGGAGACAGGATCTTCTTGAGCTGGTAATTGCGGCTCCTGTTACTGCTTCATCCTGTTCACTTCATCGCGCAAAGCTTGTATCTCGCCCTGCATGGCTCGATACTTGCTTGCCCGGTTGCGCGAACGCTGGGAAGGTCCAGGGGCCGATTCCGCATGAAGTAGTGATGAGGAACAAGTTTGTTCGTTTTGCTCTGGTTCCGCAGTTACTGTTTTCTTCTTCCCTCTCGCCATTATACTCGAGAATAGGAACCCGACTTTTTGTATCAGATTCCCACAGACGGCACCAAAAAATGTTGATGTCAAAATCTGGAACACCCTCCGCTCCTCAGATGGACCCTGGTCCTGCATAAAAGGTGAGCAAAGGAGACCCTGGCTAGACCGGGGGACCCTCTGATGCCTAAGTCAGGTCAAGGGAATCGGGGTCTAAGTTGGAGGGATAGAGGGAGAGTACGAGATATTGCGTCTCTGTGGTGACGGGGTGATAGACTACTTATACCTGATGGTTGAGAGGTCCGGGTTCGACAATCTCGGTGCCATCAAGGGAATTCTTGAATCGTGGAGATATCGCCCGTAATCTGCAGATTGTGTAACGCGTAAAGCGCATAATGTGCATAACCGGACGGCGTTTTCAGCCACGTCTGGTTATGGCAGTTTCCTCATTTGGCAAAGGGGACCTTAATATCTACTTGGCTCGGCTCAGCCAAAGGTCATTTAACCGTGCAGTTATCTTTGATGCGTATCCTGTTGAACTCGGATGATTCGTAGGTCCGAGCCGATATCTCAAATGGGGCTCCGAGGCGAAGGTTTTGCAGTAGGTGAAGTTGGCGAATGAGTAGTTCTTGCACGATGTTTAGTACGCAGTCTTTATGTCCGCTCGGATACCGCTCAGACCTGCGGCCGTGGTGAAGGTATTCTGAATGTCATGTCTCTCTGGAGTGCTCATATTAATTAGGACGGACGGGTTAGGCCTCGGATGCTGATCCCGCTAGTCGATTTGGATCGGTTCTTTGTCCTCGGCTCTCATGCAGACTCAGATCTTCCCATAACAGAATTTATTTTCTTTTCATAAGTAATCTTGGTTGTTTATTAATTCCAAGCTTTGTTTGGAAAGATCAAACTTTTTGCTGCTTTATACTTAGGTGAAAACATCTGTTACTTGGTCAGTTGAGATTTTAGTCACATTGCCAAAATATTTCATCACAGTCATGCTACAATTTTTAGTATTCTTTTGTTGGACTATGTGTGATTCCATTAGATTATTAATGAGATTTGTATATATTTGTTCCTCATAATATATTGAGATTTTTTTATGTTTGGATTTATATGTGTGGATGTTATGTTTCACGGTGATGTATGAGATAATTGTGAATGGTTTTCCATTGATGTAAATGTGTAATTTAAATGTGATCCGTTGTATTTTAAGGAATCAAACTACTTATGTATAGGTTTATTATGGATGGAAGATATTTTTAAGAATTTTAAAAATTAGCCTTAGTAAAAACTCTTTTAATCCTTAATGTTAGTGGCTAAGTTTTATATATATATATATATATATATATATATATATATATATATATATATATTCCTTGTATAGGAATAGTAGCAACATGATGCTAACCAAAGGTTTGCGTGTGGGGCCATCATGGTGGTGTACCTTTCATCAAATCTAGTAATCTATTGTAACACATTAGAATGAAGAAAGATGCAAAAATCAGCATGATATAAACTCCAGTGGGCCACACCTTTTGAACTTAGTGGTTCCGTGAGAAATTTTACAATGTGTACATTGGTGTGGCTCATATGAGTTTTTAATCAGGCTTATCTTCTGTACATAAAATCCACTTAATGGTTAGCATCAGATGGTGGGAGTGGATTATACATATACAACATGGTGGACCCCACAGAGCTTGGGTGTCCTATGCACTGCGCAAAACATGAGTTAGAGATGATTATATGATTGGGCCACACAGTGTTTATTGAACTCTCACCATTAAAAACTTACAGGGGCTACAAAAGTTTTGGATCAAGATGATATTTGTTTTTTTTAATTTTTAATTAAGTTTGTATGACCTAATCTATGGGTTGGATGTCAAATAAACATTACAATGGGCCCAAAGAGGCTTTTAATGATAGATGTTCAATCACTACTGTTTTCCCATGGTCCACCTGAGATTTTGATCTGCCTCATTTTTGGGTTAAATTATTAAAATGATCGGTAAAAATGGATTAGCCGTGTGAATAAAACACATAGATCATGGTGGGGGCCACGTAGCACCGACCACTAGCCACCTGGCTAATGGCAGCGTCGCTAGCCAAACCGCGTCCATCCAGGCGGGGGCAGGCAACGAACTAGGTTTAAAGGCTGTGAACGGGAAACAGTGACGATCGAGGGTCCACCATTAAAAACTACTTGCGTGCCACAAAAGTTTTGGACCAAGCTCGTATTTATTTATTTTCCCTTCATCCAGGTCTGTTGACCTAATCAAAACGTTGGATGGAAAATAAACATTAGGGCCCTAGGACGTTTTTAATGGTGGACCTTCAATCACAAATTGTTTTCCTGTAGTGTGGTCCACCTAAGATATGGATCTGTCTCATTTTTTGAATTATTCTCTAAAATGACCTGAAAAGATGAATGGCTGGAGTAGATCAAATATGTACATCATTAATAGGGCCCACAGAGCACTCACCAGTAACGCCAGTAGGTAATCCGCGCCCTATAAAATACCGCAAGGGATCTTCCGCAGTCATTGCTTCTCCTCACATCACCAGATATCTTCATCTCTCCTTTCAGTCAGAATCACTCTCCACCGTCAGATCTAGGCCATGGATCCCATCGACGTAGCCACAATCCCCAGCTGCCACGTGGTGGCCATGCCCTCCCCAGGCCGTGGCCACGTCAACCCTATGATGAACGTCTGCAAGCTCCTATCATCCAATCAAGGCCTAATCATAACTTTTGTGGTCACTGAGGAGTGGCTCGGCCTCATCGGATCAGACCCGAAGCCATCCAACATACGGCTACGTTCCATACCCAATGTCATCCCATCAGAGCTGACCCGTGGGGCCGACATGGCCAGCTTCGTTGAAGCCGTCTACACCAAGATGGCCGATCCATTCGATCAGCTCCTCGATCAGCTTGATCAGCCGATCAGCTGGATCATAACCGATACTTACTTGACGTGGGCTATTGAGATCGGCAATCGGAGGAATATTCCAGTGGCATCGCTTTGGACGATGTCGTCGGCCGTGTTTTCCATCCTCTATCACTATGATCTGATCATCTCCAATCTTCATTTAACGGCTGATGATGACTTATCAGGTACGCACTGGATCTGACCGTTAATAAACCACGATTTGAGTCCCATGGGCAAGCCCATGTACAACTTTCAGACCCGAATGATAAAAGGTTGGGTAGAGTACACCCAACACACCAAGCTAGGAACGGACAGGGGCTCCGAGGGTACATCCTGATGTATGGGTTTTATCCACACCGTCCATCCATTTTTCCATATCATTTTAGGGTATAAGGCCAAAAAATTAGCAGTTCCAAGGCTCAAGTGGACCGCATAATGGGGATTAAAATCCTACCATTGAAAACCTTTTTGGGACCACAGAAGTTTTGGATCAAGCTGATATTTGTGTTTTCCCATCATCTAGATCTATGTGGCCTTATGAGCAGGTTGGATGGGAGTTAACCATCAAGGTGTAGGCCCTGGGAATGTTTCAACGGTAGGTGTCATTATCACCACGTACCTTGGCCGAAACAGCCCTCAGAGGCAGGTCGGTCCAGATGACACGCATGTGGGCTGATCCAAACCTAATGATAGAGATGGTAGTGGGTGGGTCAATTGACTAAACCTACTTTCTAAGCGGGGTTGGTGGGAAACTAGGTATAGAGCTGTTGAGGTGGGCCAGGCAAGCAATATGGCCGGTTTCAGTAATTGGGTCCAGTAGTCAATGGACACTTGGATGTGTGGGGTTTGGTCCGATCTACGGGACCCAATAACAATTTAATGAATCCGGATCATCTGCTTGTCACAAATAGAAAAAACTCATTTGTTGCAATGTGATTGGGCTACATTATCACATACTACATTTAACACAACAGTGATGATAGCATTAGCGATGGTGTGGACCAATCCCAATACAGAAAAATAGGTTTGAGGATCCAGGTTATTAGCCCCTTTTGGACGGCCACCGTATTCTTTGAATAATTCAAGTGTTAAAGTATTTTGCCATTTTGTTTTCATGTGCAGTCAGTTGTGTAGACAATTGGTTACTAAAAAGGACCCGACCCGGTTAATATCCCATCATGACCTATTGAAAATTTGCAGTGCATGGGGATAGTTTATAGCACTCTACCCTCAACTGACCCTATTTGTACTCTGGCTGACCAAGTGAAAAGTTATTTGATACTCAGGCTGCATATGACCCTTCATATGCAGGCACGAAATTATAAATGTGAATAATTTTTGTGTTAGCCTCGAAATAAAATTTGGTTGAACAATCTTAATCTATTATTGGACAGTACTTATTTGTTGAAGTAGGATCATTGGCAGTTTTTATTTTTGACCATCTAATAAATGTCCACTTATCCAGATGATATAATAAT
The DNA here is from genome assembly GCA_030180095.1 of Magnolia changhungtana. Lineage (NCBI taxonomy): Eukaryota > Viridiplantae > Streptophyta > Magnoliopsida > Magnoliales > Magnoliaceae > Magnolia > Magnolia changhungtana. Next base: position 4,256,241 of record JASAUF010000339.1, read on the forward strand.
CAAATTAGCATAAATTTGGTTTGTGTCACAATCAAATTGGGACCCATAATTTGAATTAATTTTGTGCAACATGTAATTTGTATGTAACCTCTAAATGATTGCGTATCATCCATCACACATTGTCAGAATATCAAAGTTTTTCGCTTGTTGCAGGCAAATAAGAAAGTTCACGTGGCCATGAAGAGAGCAACAAAACAGCACTGCATCAATCGAAAAATGCGAATGTTGGATTAGGAGATGGAATTGCATTTGGTGGAATGTAAATTCCATCTTGCATTTAGAAATGATTAAGTTAATCTAAGTATCATATCATATGGTTGCAGCTCTTGGTCGGTCCAATGTGAAGCATGTGTTTTACTAATGCCATTCATCTATATGCAACTTTTACACATGACACAATCAAGTTGTATATGTACACAAGTGATTGGCATCAGTTGTGAAATTAAACCTGATCTGTCTATTATACTTTCATTGTCCACCAAGTACAGATTTCACTTAATATAATGTGTTTCAAAATTTTAAAATAAATTAGACACCAAACATGGAATTGGATGTTCAAAATACATGTTATTTCCAAACATACAATCATTGTATAATAATAGTGTGAATTCCTCATGCAATTCAATACCATTTAATCCCGCGTTAAAATCCGGCCCTCAAAATTAAGGGTGAAAAGGGGCACTGCAGTGGTAGAAAAGGGCGGCTTGTTGGTGGACCACCCTTTAAAATTAGGGTGGTCCACTCACTGAATAGGCCACCCCTGTATCAATATATTGGACCACCCCATTTCAATCAATGGACAAGCCATCCAACAAACTTGCGTGTCCCCACCAAATGAATGGATCATATCTTTAAAATAACACTGACCAGGAATCTTGGGCCCAGGGCCAATCTGGCCCATTGCCACTCTGTGTCCTTATTCAAGATTTTGTTCTTACATTACTACTTCATTTGATTGTATCATGCATGCAAGCAATCGGTCTCTGAAATGGGCTCCTTATCATGTGGTAGAAAGAAGAGAAGAGCTGCTCGACTACATCCCAGGCATCAATTCCATTAAAGTACGAGAATTGCCGACCGTTTTCCAACCAAAAGGTGCAAAATCCCCAAGTCGCCGCTTTGGAGCCGTCCAATGTGTGTCCAAAGCACAATGCCTTGTGCTCACTTCCTTTTACGAGCTTGACACTCATGCAACGGACACCCTAAGAGCAATACTCCCACTCCCCATATACCCTGTGGGGCCCACCATCCCATACATGTCCCTCCAGGAAAAATCTCTGGAAGGCGGGGATTGCAGCCACATGGACTACTTCAATTGGCTTGATTCTAGACCAAGAGGCTCTGTGCTATTCGTGTCATTGGGTAGCTTTTGGCCCATCTCTGGTCCACAGATGGATGAATTTTTCTCAGGGTTGAACTTAAGTGGGGTCCACTTCTTGTGGGTCATACGGGACGACGCCGGACGCCTACAAGAGGCCACAAAAATCAACGGTGAGATTGGGTTAGTAGTGCAATGGTGTGACCAATTGAGGGTCTTGTGCCATCCTTCCATTGGGGGCTTCCTGACACATTGTGGGTGGAATTCTACTATGGAAGGCGTCTTCGCAGGTGTGCCGATGCTCACATTTCCGCTATTATTTGACCAAATCACTAATGCTAAGTGGATAGTGGAACATTGGAAAGTTGGCATCAAATTGAAAAATGAAGTCGAAGTGGAGAAAGTAGTAAAGTCGGATGAAATTGCTCAGGTCGTGAATAGATTGATGGACTTAGATGGAGATGAGAGTAAAGAGCTGAGGAAAAGAGCTGGAGAACTGCAAGAGTCCTGCAAGAGAGCGATATCAACAGGCGGCTCGTCTGTTGCTAGCCTCGATGCCTTTGTTAGACATGTTGTTAGAGGCAGCAACAATTAAGTGATCGTTGGCAATCGAATGTTGTTTAATTAGTTTAATATTGTAATGATCCACTTGAGATTGTTATAAATTTAGAAATGATCCAATTACTAAATTATAATTTCGCTATGTATTGCACTCTCTGCCTCTTTAGAATCATGAATGGTTCAAATTGTTGTTGAAGAGTCTTGACCGTTTATTAATTCAAAGCTTTGTTTGAAAATATCGAATTTTTTTTTTATTTTTTTATTCATACTTAATACTTAGATGATAACATTTGTACTGCCTTATAGCATCCCATTTCAGTGTTAGCATTTCACTTTTTATAAATTCACTTATAATCAATCGCTTCCTTCTCTTCTAAAAGCACCGTAATACTAATTAAATTTGGATTAGATTTTTTAATATAGTCTAGTTATACATTGTGCGACTCATTAAATCATTATTAACAATGGTCATATTTAGTGATTGAATTATGTCTGTGTTTGAATTTATATGTATGGATGTTTGAATTTATATACATGGATGTTATCATTTCATGATAATGTTCATGATAATGTATGCATATAGATAGCATAGAGTAGACCATTGTATAAATATGCACAAAAAAAGTGTATAATGAGATGAATGTGGAGTGAGTTTTTTAATCCTGACCTCAACCCAACTTTATATGTACATGCACTCTTTCCTAGAATATGCCTTTCTAATTCTCAGTAAAGCAAACTATCCATCTTGATGAATGTAGGCTGTTTCTCTCATTTCTCCTACTTGTCTATTTTCTTCTGCTGCAAGTGTGGCCCATTTAATCAATGGATATATTAGAAAATTTTAATTGGGGAATAGAGATTTTTTTAAAAAAAATTAATTTTTGATCCGAGACGCTGGACCAGGCTAACGTACTTTTAGGGCTCAAGGGTCTATCCTGGCACCCAAAGCATGCCACTGCCACCCTGCGCCCCTATTTAAGATTTTGCTTTTGCATTACTACTTCATACATGCAAGCAATCAGTCGTGGAAATGGACCCGCATATAATGTGGTATATAGAAGAGTAGAGCTGCTTGATTGCATTCCAGGCATCACTTCCGAGTAAGAGATCTGCTCACCATTTTCCTTCCAAAATGTACAAAAATCCAAAGCCAAGTCTTAAAAGCCATCCAATGTGTGTCCAGGGCATAGTGGCTCATGCTAACTTCCCTATACGAGCTTGACCCTCATGCTACAGACACCCTAAGAGCAAAACTCCCAGCATACAGGAGTTTGCAACTGTCAATGGTTGGATTGGCCCAGTGGTGCCATGGTGTGACCAATTAAGGGTCTTGTGCCATCCTTCCATTGGGGGCTTCTTGATACAATGTGGGTGGAATTCTATGATGGAAAGCATATTCATGGGTGCATGTGCTAATGCCAACATTTTCAGTATTTTTGGACCAAATCACGAAGCTTAGTGGATAGTTGTGTATTGGTGGTAATATCAGGTAATGTGGAGAATTCTCCTTTGATTATTTATATTGGTTTAGCTCCAATAGAATTTATTTATAGAGATGTGTAACCTATGAAATGTGCTATATATGGAAGAAATATAAATTACAATCAAATTATAATCTATATTTATGGAAAGTAATAATAATATGCTATCAATGGAAAGATCTACATCAGATTGAAAAAATGAAATTGGAGAGGAAATGTGGTAAAATATGATGAAATTGCTTGGAACATGCATAGCGTTGGTGATGAATTTGGTTGCGTGAGACACGTGTGGTTTGCAGGCGTGCCAGAATCAATTGGTCCGATTCAAACCGTAATCAGCGTTTGACCCTTGGCGCTAAGATAGAGCAGTAATGCAGATACCACAACGACAGTGAAGATCTCCCCATCCAGCAGACCCAGGAGATCACCAAACCACCATCCCAATCTCCCCAGATAGACCTTCAGGTGATTGGATCGCCCCCCCCCCCCCAAACCACCGTCCAAGAGATGGAAAAAGAGAATTGTGGTTAGAAAAACAGCGAAACCAGGGATAGGCTTTGTGCAGGAACAATGGGGTGGAAGGCTGAGAAGATTAAAGAGAAGGGCGATCAATTCAAGAAATGTTACTGATGGATAGCGCGATTATTTGGAATGCGTATGAGGTAGCTAACCCAGCTACTCTCAGATCAGTGGGCAAGATTGTTCGTAATCATAAACCTTTATGTATGGCTATTTTGGAGCTCATGTCCAGAGAAGATAGAAGAGTGAATGTGGGGCTCAAGCTGGGTTTCCATCTGTCTGTTTCCAATGTGGAGAATGGTGGGAAAATCTGGTTCTTCAACAACAGCAACCTTAACGTCTCAGTTGTGCAACGATCAAATCAGGTGATTTCTTTCCAAATCGAAGTGCTCAACTCTAGTTCAACTGTTCATCTATCTATTGTGTATGCCAAGTGTTCCAAAGTGCAGAGGAGAGCTCTTTGGGAGGATCTAACTACAATGGCCAGGAATACAACGGGTCCGTGGGCAATGGGTGGAGATTTCAACACTGTCCTCTCCGCATCAGAAAGACAAGGTAGCAGAAATCAGGACACAGGCAACTACACAGAATTTGCTGATGCTATGGAATTTGCTAGTTTAATGGATGCGGGTTTCAACGGCAACAAATTCACTTGGTGCAATAATCAAGCTAACAGTACCCGAGCTTGGGCACGTTTAGACTGAGTTCTATGCAATGGTAATTGGATAAATTCCTTTCCCCGTTTCCACGTCAAGCACCTCCCTTGCGTAAACTCTGATCATTGTCCTCTGCTTCTAACCTTTCCCCCAGCGATGCAGTCATCAGCGAAGCCATTTCGATTTCAACGTATGTGGATCCTTCACCATGAGTACTCCAACGTGATTAGCCAGGCCTGGAAGGAAGACCTCTTAGACGAGCCCATGATCAATCTCATGCTCAAAATCTGGAAGGTCAAAAATCACCTGAAGGAATGGAACAAAACTGTTTTTGGCAATATTTTCCAACATCTCAAAATTGCGAAACAATCCATCGTCCAGCTGGAAGCTCAGGCACAGAACTCCCATCAAGTCAGCCAAGATGAGCTTCTTGAGGCTAGAAAGCGCCTCGAGCAATTGGAACTGGCCGAAGAAATCTACTGGAAACAGAAATCCCGCAACAATTGGCTTCAAGAGGGTGTCCGTAATACGAAAATTTTCCACATGTTAGCCACAGACAAGATCAGGAGGGCTTGTATTGAAGAAATCCAGCTCGAATCGGATAGCATGACAACCAACCCAAATCTGATTCAAGATGAAGCAGTGCGGTATTTCTCTACCTTGTTTAAGTCGGAACCTATTATAATGCATGACAGTCTCCTTGATTCGATCCCACAGATCATCTCTGATGCTGAAAATGAACAACTTATGAGTTATCCCTCGTTAGAAGAGGTCAGGAGAGCAGTAATGGCCCCTTCCAAGGGACAACGCTCCTGGTCCCGATGGGTTTTCAGGTGTTTTCTTTGCCAATAGCTTGGATATCGTTGGGCCGGATATCCATAAAGCGGTGGTGCATTTCTTTCAAGGTGGTAAAATGCCACGTTCTTTTTCTGCTTCCCTTATTTGTCTGATCCCCAAGAAAACAACCCCTTAAGTCTTTTTAGATTTTCATCCCATCAGCCTACGCAACTGAGTGTATAAAATATTTGCTAAAGTTATTGCTGATGGGCTGGCTGTGGTCCTCCAAAACATTATCTCCCCTGAACAAGGAGCATTTTTTCGGGGCCACTCAATAGCTGAACGTGTTTCTTTGAGCAAGGAGATCTTAAGAGATATCGATCGGAAGGTTAGAGGTGAAAATATTATTCTCAAATTGGACATGGAAAATGTGTATGATCGCCTAGAATGGGATTTTCTCGTGCGGGTTCTTGCACGTTTTAGTTTCTCTTAATCGTGGATTCATATGGTGGAAAAATGCTGGAATAACAATTGGTTTTTGGTTCTCATCAATGGATCGAGTGTTGGTTTCTTCAAATCCTCAAGAGGGCTGCTTCAAGGGGATCCTTTATCTCCAAGCCTTTTTATCTTAGCGGCAAAGGTTTCGCAAGCCTTATCATTAGCCAGAAATGTAATCCTTTCAAACTCAAACTCGGTTGCAAACAAATCACTCATCTATTATATGCTGATGGTACAATACTTTTCTTCAATGGTGGTAGCTCATCCCTCAAAGCGGTGTCAGAATTCCTCTCCTCATACCAAGCTGCATCAGGTCAACGTATTAACTACCACAAAAGTTGCATCCATCACTCCAAAATGCCGGTGAATAGAATTAGAAACATCTAGCGTTGTCTTAAGATCCTTAGCTCTTCGGCATCGTTCATTTATCTTGGGATTCCCCTGGTTAAAGACAGGGCCAAAATTTCTATTTTTCGTCCTTTGTCGGAGAAAGTTGAGAACATGATACAAGGGTGGAAGGCCAGAATTCTTTCACAAGCAGGTAGGTGCAGTCTCATCAATCATGTTCTTTGCGGTATTCCCATCCACGCGATGTCCGCGGCTTCCATTCCTTCTCAGATTCTTTAGAGGATGGAGTCATGTTTTTCCAATTTTCTTTGGGGCTAGCATGAGGGAAACAAAAAATGCCATTGGATAAAGTGGGATAAAATATCCATGACAAGAGAAGAAAGTGGCTTAGGCATAAGAAAGCTTAGAGATGTTATGACAGTGCTCAGATTAAAAATGGCATGGTCAGCTAAGGTTGGCATGAGTAGTAGTTCGTGGGCTGAATACGTTGCCTCTAGATATGGCCCTATCCATCATGGTACGTGTGCCCCCTCCTTTTCTTCCTCCTCCCCCATTTAGAAACACATCCTGTCCCTCTCCCTTCTTTTGGACAACAATTTACAATGGAAGGTGGGGCGAGGTTCTTTCCACATCTGGCAAAACAACTGGACAGGATTAGGCCAGCTTGCAGATTGGGCAATTCAACCAATCTTGATGAGATGCTCCATATGTCCATCAGCGACATTTTCTTCCCCGATGGTATCAATCCTCAGTCGACGATTTTTGAGCTGCACCTTGCGGAGGTGAAGGAACACATCATTCAGGCGGGGATATGTACATTAGATCAGCCAGATTGCCTCGTCTGGCCGCACGAACGTTCTGGCAGTTTTTCGATAAAATCTAGGTGGCCTGTGTGCAGGGCAGCTGGGCAGGAAATAGCTTGGGCCAAGCACATTTGGCATCCAAATATTCCAAACAAGATTTCTTTCTTTCTTTGGAGGCTCTTCCAAGGGGCCATTCCAACTAATGACAGGATCTAATCTCGTGAGATCTCCCCTCTGCCTTGTGATGGTAGGTGTCTTTCTTGTGATGTTGATGGTGAGCTTGAATCTAGATCTTTTCCCGCATCCTGAATCGTTGGAACACCTTTTCATTAGAGGGGCTCTTGCGTTCGAAGTCTGGAAAGAGTTCAATGATAATGTTGATGTTGGGATTTTTGGCCTGCGGAATCACACAGATCTAGATCTAGGATAGCAATCCAATGGCACCAAGCATACACACAAGAAAAAGAGAACACACAGATTTAACGTGGAAAACCCTTGCGGGAAAAAACCACGGCACAAAGCGACAGATCACCACTATGAAAGCATCAATTACAAAGAGAAAAGACTTACCCGATTCGAACAACCTCGAATCTCACCCTTGCTATACCCTTTGATAACCCTAGAACCCTTTAGAATACCTTTAGAAGTCTTAGAATGATATTAGAATAACATCCTCAGGGACCCCATTAGAATAGAAGATGAATTTATAGTTTTGGCAACTTCCCTTAGCTTCAGATCCCACGTCTAATGCGCTCATAAAGAGAGGTGAAACACGTCACAAAATTGCGCGAAACCTCCTTAAATACATGTGTACTCGCATCCTTTTGCCTCGAAGTACACCAAGAGAAATCGCATCTGTTTCAATCGGAACGTGCCTCACACCGTCAAGGTATGCTCCACCCCATTAAACATCTTGATGTGCACCGCACGAATAGCCACACATTCATGCAAAGCCATTGCCCATAAACACCTATCCACCAAGGACTTGCGAACACAAAATCCTTGAACTCCTTTCGCATCCATTGGCCACTTGTACCTTGTTCGGAATTCCTACCCACGTAAAGGACTTGTAGCTCACTGATCAACACACAAACTTGGGGTTTTATCATCACATAGTGTCCTTGAATGACTCCCCCCTGAGAGAATTCGAGCAACTTTACATGCTTGTTCTTCATCTTTCATCACTTCCTCCATATCTAGCAATTTACACCAATTTATTAAATCTGGAACTCGTTATTTCGCATCAGCCATTTTCCCCATGTTCGCACTTCCGTGAGGACATAAATATCAGATCGACATAAACCTTCTTATATGCTTGATTCTTCTCAAGACTCTATCATCTTAATCTTCCATCATTAATTTTCAAACCGAATTTCCTTCAAGCGAAAGGACTTGCATAACACGAAATCCACAAGCCGAAACTCCTTTCCTCATCCCCGGGAAGATTTGAAAGGACAATCCCTCTTCACATCAGATTTCCATTAAGAGAAAGCATCGGACATCTCGACACCCAAGATTGCTCTATTAATACCTTTTGATATTCAGCCCATCTCTTCATCATCAATTAGGAATCACTTTTTCCTCTTGTGGGAATCCAATCATCCAAGTGGCAGGCCATCTCTCCTTCGCCGCATCACTCTGTGTCTGATAGTATGGAAAATCTGGAAAGCTAGGAACTCAGCCAAATATGATGGGATCAGCCCAAACAGCAACAAGGTGATTACTCGTGTCAAGTGGCTTCTTGGTAAAATATTTCATAGTTCTCTTTCTTCAAATCTGATCTTCCTCCGCCTTGGTTTGCCAGCTAGTCCTCCTCCGCCCAAATCTTGCCATTTTGTTAAATGGACCAGACCTCCTGTGGGCTGGGTGAAATTGAATATAGACGGTGCAGCAACTAGGAACCCTGGTCCATCTGGGGGCGAAGGCATTTGCAAAAACTCTAATGGCGACCTGATGTTCGCTTTCTATTCGGGCTATGACTCTGGCTCGAATAATAGGGCTGAACTTCGAGCCCTTCATGATTATATGCTTTTTAGTATATCGCTGGGTTTTCACCAGGTGCTCATTGAGTTAGACTCTTCCTTTGTGGTGGAGGCTATCAGGGGTCACATCTTCACTGGAAATGGAATTATTGGTTGGCGAGAATCAAGAGTCTTCAAGTGAAAGGAAATTTTTTCATATCCCTCATTCCCCATGAAATTAATGGGCCGGCTGACAGGCTTGCTAGAGCAAGAGCGGCCAACCAAAGGAATTTCTTAACAAACAAGATGCTAGCCCTCCCCCAATTGATAAGGGGCCTATGTTTCCTTGGCAAAGTGGGTATAGGGGCATTAAGGGAGTCTTGATGTGTTCCTATTTTTTGTTATGGCCAGTCATTCTGGAATCTGTATAGTGACATGATAGGCAGCCGAGCCTCTTTTTTTGTTTGCTCGTGTCCGCCCAAAGCTGTTTGTAAGTTTGTTGATGATATTAATATATTCACAGGTTTTCTTGAAAAAAAAAAAAAAATGGCAAGCGGACTAGCCCTCTATTCAGCCAATAGTATAGTGCGCTCAATATCATGTAATTAGTGGAGGTTGGGGCTCTTCCTCTAAATGAGATCTTTTTACCTTGGAAAATAAAGGACTTTTGAAGGTGCAACAGTTGTGTGATTAAATGGAGATATATGAGAGATAGATGCATCATCGACTGAGAGCAGCAGGGTGTTTCATGGAGTAATGTGCTGATGAGCAAGGCACAAGCAACACCGATGATTACAACTATGGTCCGGCCAGCATATGAGCATATGCGGATAGTTCTTAAGTTAAGGTCTTCCTTCAGATCTGACACACGGGCACAGATGGATGGGAATTACAAATATTAGTTATAACTAAGAATTGGTCCGGCGAATCGCAGGAACGGATGAACCAGACTACTCCTATAGACTTAGCACATCATGAGTGATGAGCGGTGAAGGTTACAAACTAAACTAAGATAAATAACATCACGCTAGTTGATAATTAATTTGATCCTTGGATTGGATTGGATTTTGGGTCGGGGGATAGGGGTCTCTTCTCTTCATATCTGCCTCTACTACTTATAGCCTTCTTTGGGAGAGGTGTGAGAATAACCACTTGTCCACGTGGCGCATTCGCATGTAAGCGGTTACCTTCTCTTGATTGTGGTTTTACCTTTATCAAGCGTCCATAACATGTTTCAATACTGTTGATGTGGTTTGTATGGTTACTCACCCTTATCCAGAGATAGCATAAACGTCAGGGCTTTTTGAAGATATTATCTGTGCTCCTTCATATATTTGGTGCATATATACCTTAAAGATATATCAATAATGCCATGTGGCTCAATTTGCTCCATTAATATGGTTCTTCCATATTTTGGTCTAAACACAGATTGAGGGACCTAGACATAGATGATAGTAAAGAGCTAAGGAGAACACATAGATTAATGGACCTAGACATAGATGAGAGTAAAGAGTTGAGGAGAAAACTAGGGAACTGCAAGTCTTGCAATAGAGCAATATCTATGGGCTACTTGTCCATCGTTAGCCTCGATGTGGAGACATTGCTCTAATTGTTGATTGAAGTTTTTTTCTTTTCATGAATAGTCATGATCGTCTATTAATTACAAGCTTTGTTCATAAAGATGGAGCTTTTTATGCTTAATACTTAGATGAAAACATTTGTTACTTGGGCATTTGAGATTTTAGCCACATGACAAAATGTTAGGTTATCCGCATATTTAAATAATTTGTGGAGCTCGATCCACAACAACAACAAATTCAAATTTATCCACAACATAAACATGATCGCAAGAAAATTTAATACACACCATAGTATACCAATTGAACACATGTATAATTAGTACAATTTAATTCACATTATTAACATTTCTTAGCATTCGATATCGAAGAGTTCTAATATTAAGAGTTTCATTTCATTCAACCATTTCGTTGAGCATGTTATCAACGAAATAGCAAACAAACACATTTAATTATTCTAAAATGCTAGGTAGAAGCTCGAGGGTAAATATTCACCTTAGAATCGAAATCCTCAACTCGAATGCAGCCCTAAAGCCATAAATTTGATGAAAACACCTAAACTTAAATTAAAAGTACAAAACTATTGTTAATGATGTGGATTTAATCCTAATTAAACATTAAACAACGGTTTATGGCTTAACTAACTCGATTAGTATGATCCATCAACTTGGTTCGATGGATCGGAGCCTAGAATTAGTGCATAACCGAAACCCTAATGGTGCCGAACTCGATTACATCTCCTGCAAGAGTATGGACCGCCCCAATTGATAATCGAGATTCAAAACCCTAACATTAGGGTTTGTGAGAAATAACAGAAATATAAAGGGGTTTCTAACCCTTATGGCTCAAAATGTAGGAAATGAAAGAAAGAGATGGAAAGACAACAAAGGAACCTCTTACCTAGTAAGGAGTAAAGAATTTAACACGAATTTATTGGATTTCGTCCGAGGAAGATGTGAAACTAAGTGCAAAGGTAAGATCTTGCAAGATCCTACGGGCATAGTGACTGGACAACTATGATCCAGCACCGGGCCTACCCTTTCTCTCATCCTTTTCTTCTCTCTTCTCTTCTCCCTCTCATAAAACCTAAAAAATTTGAATTTGGAGATTTATGGCTCAATAGTGAAGTATTTATAGTCCCAAATGTGGTGCAAATGGCCCTGAAGCCTATGTGTTTACTAGTATAACCCTATGGGAGATTGTTTCTAACTTTCGGAGCCCACCAAGAGACGTACAGGTCAATATATGTCATATGATATTTGACCCTAGTGATGATTTACGTATGGATACAATCTGTCAGCCATTTGGATGTGTCTATCGACGGATATGATTAGAAGTTAATTAGACGGTTATCAATGGTCGATAAGAGCTGCGGCTATACGGATGTGTGGGGTATTAAATTAGGTTGGTGCCCTAAATTTGGTTACGATCTAACGGTTTGAAAGTCATAACTTTGGCAAAGACTGGATACAATGTAACACTCCGTACTTTCCAGTACTCGAGTGTTACCATTTAATTTAATAATAATACAAAAAATAATAATAATAATAATAATAATACAACCTAAATATATATATATATATATATGTATATATATATATCTAATATATATATATATATGTATATATATATATACACACTATGAAATATTATTTATATATTTTATAAATATTCAAAGTTTCACATTAAAATGATATATAACTAAAATCCATATTATATGCATGTACTTAGAACATCACTAATATAAATTACAAGTTATAGAATTTGTAATACATAAAAATAAAATGTACTAGGAAAATTTATAATGAATAACATATTTCAAACAATTTAATGATTTAACTTTCAAAAACCTAACACATATATGACCATACGAATAACACATATGTATATATATACATTAATCCCAGCTTATTGGCATTCATATAAATTACATATATAAACAATTTGTGATAATATAAATTATATGTGACGAAAATAATTTCTAGTAATAATAATGATAATAAAATGATAGTGAAAATAATAATAATAAAAAATAATTATAATAGTAAATAATATTATTAAAGGTAGTATAACATAATATTTAGTATTATAAAATTAGAACAGTCCATATATCCGTAACCTGACCATGGTGTCTTAGCTTAAATAGTCCTCTGGATCGTTGTAACCGTTGATGTTCAATTTGTGATAATATAAATTATATGTGACGAAATATATAAGGAAAATAATTTCTAGTAATAATAATGATAATAAAATGATAGTGAAAATAATAATAATAAAATAATTATAATAGTAAATAATATTATTAAAGGTAGTATAACATAATATTTAGTATTATAAAATCAGAACAGGCCATTTATCCGTAACCTGACCATGGTGTCTTAGCTTAAATAGTCCCCTGGACCGTTGTAACCGTTGATGTTCAATTTCGAGCCAATCCGACCATTAGATTAGTGGGAAACCACCCTTAGGACTACAGATCAAGTAGTGGGCCCCACCCAGACCTTGGATCTGCTCCATATTTGGTGTAGGGCCCTTAATGGACCCTTAGAACCAAATGGACGGTGTGGATTTCTTCCAAACAACACTATGGATCCCAAATATGGTGCGTATGCACCTTGGTCTACAAGCGCAGGATGTGCGCTGGATATAATTGCTCAGTCAAACTAACTTTGACGGAGCAAAAATCTCAAAATTCCTGCGACCTCTCCCGCCATCAAAGATTTGAATCTGAGAATTTTCAAGCCCCAAGTTGAGCCTCACCAAGCGCTTTCCGGACGATCCAAACCGTCCATTTTACTCACGTGGGTCCACTTAATAAAATCATATAGATTCTTTGACTCATGCATTAAAACAACAAAGATCAGCCCCAACCGTCCATTTCCTTCATGTAGGGTTGAGATTCAATGGGAGGCACCATCCGGTAGCTTATTGGGCAAGGCAACATCACATGGACTAGAGGTTTTCATCCTTCCCCTTTTCCAGCTGAGAGGAGTCCTCTCACAGCCCAAAAATGGCTAAGCAATTAAGAGAGAAGAAAACGAAGGTTTCCTTCTTTTGGATAGTGGTTGCTATCACACCTGTGACCGTCCGATGAGCCACGTGGGACCATCCTAGCCCTTCCAGGTGGGAGGTACGAAAAGAGATAAGCCACTCTCTCATCTCATGAAATAAAGAGGAGAAATCGGAAAAATCTCATGTGATGGAGCCAAGCATCGTCTGGGGTTCGAAAATTGGACCCCAAACCACTTATGAGACCCATCCAGACCGATCAAACGGTCTGGATCACCATGAAAACCTTTAGATAAAAATCCACCATTGTTGGGTGGGTCATCTTCCTCAAAAACCCACCCAACCACAAACTCGAGATGGGCCCCACCAGACTCAAGGGGTGTACTTCTGGTACGGCCATAGTGTTAGCAATGCATCCCCAAACGTGGATGGGCCGGCCCCATGCAAGCTCCCTCTTCAATCCCAACCGTTGGGTGTAGGGAGCCTTTAGCAACCATCAATTTCCCCTCTTCTTGCCTATAAGTAGAACACCCCCACTGGCCTTAGACTCCACACAGAGGGAGAGGGAAAGAAAGGAGAGAAGGAAAGAAAAGAAGGAGAGAAACGAGAGGGAGGAAAGAGAGAGGAGTGGGCGTGACTGCACCAGCCGGCTAGGTAAAGGACGGTCAAACTCTGATTTTCTCTTACATTTCCTTTTTCATTTTTCCATATTGATAGCCACGTTTTGGGCCCTGATATTAGGCAGCAAATGAGGCCGCGAAAATGTCTTGCATGGGTTCCGGTTTTAGCGGGTAACAGGTCTGAAAACTGCCCGAAAATCAGGCCATAAAATAGGCCGTCTTTGGGCTAAATATGGGACAGGAAAAGTCCCTGTTTGAGCTCCGATTGGGGTGGAACCAACCTCACAGGCGGGCCATGAAAAAGCACTGTTTCTCAGCCCGAGAAGTAGCAGAAAAACCGACCATGCAACTGTTGGGAGATCGCAGCCATCAATGGCCAAGTGCTGCTGAATTCCAGTCTTGAAAATGGCAAGCCGCCTATCACCAAGGACGTGGGCCCTGTCTAACTTCGGGTGGGCCTCACCTTGTGAACAGGTGGGCCGCACCATTAAAACAGTGGGCCGCACCTGAGATTTCAATCTCAGTGAGCCGCACCATTAAAATAGTGGGCCGCACCTGAGATTTCAATCTCAGTGGGCCACGTCAGGTGTTGGCATTTTCTATAGACCGTCCATCAGGGACGGACGACCCTGGACGTTGCTGCCTGCAAATATATATATATATATATATATATATATATATATATATATATATATATATATATATATATATATATAATATAGTATATTATATTATCGCATGCTATGGTGGGCCACTTCCATGTGGGACCCACCTTTAATATGTAAACTGCACCATCTGGACGGTGGGTTCTGGGCAGCCTCCTGCTGTTTTTTTTTTTTTTTTTAATGTATTTTTAATATACAATATTATATAATATATCATGTTATATTTAAATAGACGTGATGGTGGCCACTCCCCCGTGGGCCACACTCGTGGATTCCCACCTGATTCATGTGTTCCATCCAGCCGTCCAGCAATCTGGACGGGTGGGCCTACCTTGATAAGTATACGTTGATCCACACCATCTACCAAGCGGACCACAGTGCAGTAAACGGTGGAGATTAAATGTCCAGCATTAAAACCTTTCAGGTCACAGAAGTTTTGGGATCAATATGATAATTAATTATTTTTCTTAGTCCAGATCCTTGAGACCTTATGAGTGGGCTGAATAGAAAATAAACGTTAGGGTGGCCCTATGAATTGTTAACAGTAAAAACAAACAAACAAATAAATAAATAAATAAAATCACTATCTTCACCGCCATTTGCAATATGGCCCAGGCGGTCTTTTGATATGCTTCACTTTGGGTAATACCCTATTTATGGGGCCCTCCTAACTCACACAACTCCAAATACTTTAACTTTAAAATCCTTGGCTATAATCGTAGGTGATTATTGCAGTGTGTACGGGAACGTGAATCGAGAACAGTTAGGTAACTCTTTAAGGTGATGATTCTTCCCCTTGAGCTTTCTATCTTTGCATTAGCTTAAGTTATAGTTTTTATTTAAATTTATAATTGATATCTCTCTCTTATAATCACATGTGTTGGCTGGTGGAAATTAAATTACGATATTGCTGGCCTGCTTAATATTTATCCTGCATATTTATTCATGCTTATGGATTATTTGTGAATTGCTTATGGAACTTAAATTGGTACACCAGTGGGAAACCCCCACCTATATGTGTACACCCATACTTGGGATGTAACCCGACTGGTCGTGATAGTAATGGACCTTCGGCTTAGTGGTTATTGAATGGTGGTTTAAATTAACTAGTGATATGGGCCTACCATCCAGGGTTATTGTGTCCAACGGTTTGCAAGGATGGTCTTTCATCGCATTGTTTTGATATCACTTATGTAGTTTATTTTGATATCGCTTTATGTGTCTTTATCCTGGTATTTTTCCTATATGGGTTCGATGTTTTTATATCGTGTAACCATGCGAAGGTAAGCCCTATATATTATAATATGATTGGCCACTAGTCGACAGGTTTCCATTAAACATCCTAAGGTAGTAGTCTCATGAGCCGGGGATGGTAGTATGGAACACTATGCCCGAGCTGTCGGCTTACGCTGGGCTCTGAGCTCCCCGTAGTGACCTTGAGCTTACTTAAATTGGCTTATTGTAACTAGACTAATAATGGTTTGGTTAATCATGCATCCATAGCATGTTGGCGATGACGGGTGGCTAATCTGAATGCTGTAGCACGTGCCCTTAGGATCTTCAGGGTATCGTTTCGCTAGCTCTCAGACCACCGATTATCGACCCCTGTCCGATTAGATGATTTTCCCAGGTCGTGATTTGCATGGGCGACGAGCCCAAGTCCGGCTGGATGTGCATCCCCAGGCCGATGTGCATTCAAGCATCCATGCATTTAAAAAGACTGTATCATGTATTGTTTTGATTGTCTTATTATTTTATAATTATGCTTACCTAATGCGGCGGTGTGTAATCTTGAGGAAAATTCACACTGAGCTGGCCACTCATCCATCAAACATATAACTGTACAGGTAGAACAGGTGGCCCAGATGATATATATGATCAGACTTGATGAGGAGATGTGTAGGTGTCATGGAGGCACAACCATATTGCTAAAAGAGAGCTGCGTGGTCATGCAGCTTACATTTATATGCTTTCTACTATTTCTTATGTATGCAAATCTTGTAATCATTAATGTTGAGACATCGGTTTGTATAAGTCATTATGGGCAACCACTTGTATATTCTAAATGAAATGAAAATTCTCTTATGTCGATTTATCCATTCTACGCTCATCTGCTTACTCTAATAAATGAAAAAAATATATATACTCGAATTCGACCATCCTTTAAGGTTAACACTCGGATTTTTGGGAAACGAGTCATATACTCGGGTCCTGAAAACACGGGGCGTTACATACAAACAATTAACTTAAGCTTCTGACGAATCTTAAGGGTATTCACGCATCTTACACACTGGCTTTATGAGTCCAAGTTGAATGATTTGATACGCGATTTCGGCTTAATGTTCTGTGATAGACGTCAAGCCTTCTAAGACGAACGTCTTTCTATAATTTTGAGTTTAGTGGCCTACTAATGAGCGGTATAAAACTGGTTTCATTATTTAGGGCATTTTTGGAATGAACTGGGCGATGAGATTTCTTGTGCACAATAACTAGAGTTTGGATTAACTAAGTTCATTACATGACCTATTCATAATTAGAGAAAATGATTATTCGGCTCTAATCACCCTAATCAAAAACCTAATTTAACTATACTAGAAACTACTTGAGTTAGTAAAATATACTTAAAATATAAAATCATAATTTAATTATATAGGATGATTTGTAGTATGCTTATAAGTAATTCTTAAGAAGACACCAAATATAAAAACTCTAAGATGAAAAACATATATGCGGTCTATCGACAACGTGCAGTTGTAGAAATTTTTAGCTTCAATAGGCTTATTACTTGTAAAAATTTTGAAACTTTTAATTACTATATTATTTCTATATATTTTTTTAATGATTCATCATTAAGTCGACTTTAGCCCCATCAAATTTCATTACATCTTGAGTTCCATCAGAATTCTTAAAATTTTAGAAGTATAAGTTACCGGAAACCAATGATTTTCTATATATATAGTTTCTAAAATGTCATAAAACCAACTCCATTTTAATTTTGATTTTTTTTATTTATTATTATTTTCTATAAAACTAGACTCATCAATCTTCTATGTGGCTTTTGAATCACTTAATCGGAGTTGTATCGAAGAACATACATAGTTTTGAAGTCAGTGTCTTAAGCTATTTAAATGGGGGTCGATCCTCGATTTTGGGGGTTAACCCTTGACCTCTGTTCAATCAGGGGTCAACCCTCGATTTTAGGGAAAACCTTCGACTTTCAGACCCATTTTTTATATAGAAATTTGTGATTTTGGTCGACCCAAAATTACTCCTTATGATTCTAAACACGTGTGAATACACACACGAATATGCACTCAAATCGAGAAATTAAAGGTAACACACAAGAACGTTCAATTCTTAAGTTGGCAAAAATCTAAGGCATTATAGCATTACTCGTCGTTGTGCCATGTTTTTTTTTTCTCCCAAAAGGCATATGTGTACTTACAAGTACTGTATCCTCATGTGATGCATGAGTAGTTGGAATTTAGGATGGGTATAATATATTGTCTATTAGGTATGGCACTATTTAGTTTTTCCACCACATATCCATTGTTATTGAGAAATACATTGGCTATAATTATTGGTAAAAGAATAAATCCTTAAGACCCAAGGAAAAAAAAAACAATCCATTTGGAATAACTAACCCTAACCATTTACAAATTGCCTATCGATATCATAGTTCATGGTTGAGAGGATAACTGAGTCCTTGAATTCGGTATTAAATGGCCAATCTTAAGCATAGGGGCACCAATGTTCAATTAAGCTTAAGTCGAATCTAACTCTAGAACACACGCACCATCCTAACCGCACACATTAACCAACTGTAGGCCCTTGCTAGCACACGTGGCTTCGTGTTTGATGGAATTGCGCAAGCGTTAGGTGCCATGGAAATGAAACATGATCTGAGTAATACATTTAAATGATCTAATTGACAAACCTCTAGCGAAAGGATAGATCCACAGTGGGCCCGCCCACCAAGGTGAATGCAGGAGTTGCTTTTCTTCGAGGAGCGCCGCTTTAGTGGATCCTCGGCTCCGGTGGGTGGGACCCTGAATGTGGAGCCCACCTTGATGTATGTGAGTACATCTTTGCCGTCGCTCTGCATTAAAACCTAGTTTTAGAGCATGATCTAGAAAATGAGGCGGATCCACATCTCATATGAACCATGGTACAGGAAACAATAAAAATTGACCATTAAAAATTTCTTACGGACCATGGTACAGGAAACAATAAAAATTGACCATTAAAAATTTCTTACGGCCCATAAAAGCTTTAGATCACGATGATATCTGTGTTTTTGTTACCTTAACAAATGATTAGATGGAAAATAATGAAGTCCATGAAGCTTTTAATGGTGGAGATTCAATCATGACTTTGATTGTTGTGTGGTCCACCTAAGATCTCGACCTGCTTCATTTTTTGGGATGATGCGCTAAAATGAGCTTTAAAAATGGTTGAACAGTATGGATTTAAGGCACGTACATTATTGTAAGCCCCACGGTCAGGGTCTCACCCACCTCGGTGATCTGGCGTCTCACTTGATCCCCTTCCATTTTTTAGTGGGGACGCGGATTAGCTACCTGCAGGTTGAGTAGCCAGACTGGCTACTTAAGTGATGTCACCAAGTTTTATGGGGCTCACTGATGTATGATGTATCCGTTGTATCTACACCGTCCATCCATTTAAAGAGATATTTTCAGGGCATGATCCAAAGAATGAGTCAGATACAAAGCTTGAGTGGACTCCACCGTAGAAAATAGTGGGGAGAATGACGCCCACTGTTAGAAAGCTTTAGGGCTACGGAAGTTTTCTGTCAAGTTGATATTTGTGTTTTCCCTTGGTTCATGTCTGTGTTAACTTGTGAGCAGGTTGGATCTCAAATAAACATCATGGTGGGCCTAGGAAGCTTTCTAGGGTGGGCGTCACTCACCAATTTTTTTTTATTTTTTATTTTTTTTTTATTTTTTGTGGTGGGTATACTTGAGCTTTGGATATTACTCATTCTTTGGATCATGCCCTAAAATGATCTCTCCAAATGTACAAATAATCTAAATACAATACATACACCATTTTTAGTGGGGCCAAAGAATTTAGTGACGTCACTTTATTTAGTTAGTCTGCTTACACAACCTGTTGGTACCTAATCCGTGTCTGTGAGACATAAGATCCCACTTGTCCGGTGACTTTGTCGTCTTGACAAAAATTAGCCGTCCACTTGCATTGTATATTGCGTCTATCACATCATATTATCATTTGTGGTGGGTCTACTCAAGCTTGGGATATAACTCATTCTTTGGATCATGCCTTAAAGTGATCTCTCCAAATGTACATACAGTCTTAATACAATACATACATCATTATTAGTGGGGCCAAAGAATTTGGTGACATCACTTTATTTAGTTAGTCTCCTTACACAACCTGTCGGTACCTAATCCGCATCCTTTTAGTGGAGGGTGAGTCATAAGATCCCACCTGTCTGATGACTTTGTCATCTTGACAAAAATTAGCCGTCCACCTGCATTGCATACTGCGTCTATCACATCATATTGGCATTTGTGGTGGGTGAGCTTTGGATATAACTCATTCTTTGGATCATGCCCTAAAATGATCTCTCTTAGTGGGGCCAAAGAATTTGGTTACATCGCTGTTTTTTAGTTAGTCTCCTTACACCTGTCGGTACCTAATCCTCATCCTTTTAGTGGGGGGTGAGTCATAAGATCCCACTTGTCTGATGCCTTTGCCATCTTGACAAAAATTAGCCGTCCACATGCATTGTATAGTGCGTCTATCACATCATATAGGCATTTTTTCCCATGCTGGGTCCCATCACCTTTATCACCTTTGTTGGTCGCGCTCGCTGATGGGAATGTAACTTGGTATGTTCATGATCTTAGTAATTGGAATATTCTGAGATTCTAATTGATCAATCTGAACCGTTCACTGTGTCTGGATCACAATCTTTTTAAGGGATGCTATTAAAATTGATACTGAGCAGATGGTTGAAGCGTTCCTTTAAAATTTTTCCCATCTAACATAGCCGTTTGTTTTCTAGGCGGTGGATGGTATGGATAGGATTGCATGGTAAAAGGATTGCCTTAAAACAATAAGCGGTCCGTGATGGTCTCTGGCAAATGAATGGACAAGATTGTTGATTAGACTTATTTCTGTGTAAACAATCTCAACCGCCCATTTTATAAGGTGCTGATTGTATGCCTGCAATTGTCTGATTAATGTCATGCATTTTTGCTTTGTAACTTATAGGATATCCTTCAGAGCTAACAGATAGTCCAGGCTGTCAATTTAACAGTCCTGAATGGCCCGGCCGTTGGTTCTACAAAGTGAGGCCATGGTTCGCTACTCCAGACCGGTGGTCTGTTGAGCCATGCTATGGGTGGACCATGACCCGAACTCTTTTATATTGTTCAAACGCATCCAATACAATCATCTGCACCATTGGCTTGCAATCAGAGGCTTGCTATAGTCCTGATGTTCTTAGTTGCCATTCATCTAATGCGCCCCTTGCAAATGCAACATGACCAAGTTACACAGTGTGAGAATCTAATGGACCAACTATCCATCTTAGTTTCAAGAGTCCATTTTCAGGCCTTGGTGGGCCAACCTCATCACTGATCAAATACAAACTTTCATGATTGGGCCCACCTGGCTGAGTGATCGAGTTGCTTCAAGTTGATTTTTGAATACTACTCACGAGATTTCATGTGTTTGATATCTTTGCAAAAAATAGCTGTCCACTTACCATAGAATAATATTTCTATTACACTCGGATGAGTATCTTTGTCCTTTCATGGGTCCCGATTGCCTTTATACCTTCCGTGGCTGCTCCGTATGGAGTGTACGGTAATGGCTTCGTTATTGTCAGAATTGAGATTTGGATGATTTTCAATCTGAATCATTCAACTAGGCCCGGAACGATTTTAAGATTTAGAAATAAAATCGACACTGAGCAGATGGGAAACAGATTGGCTACTCCCCCTGCCACCAGCCAATGGCTGGTGGTCGGTGCTCTGTGGGCCCACCATGATATATTTGTTTCATCCATACTGTCCATCTATTTTTCTAAATCATTTTATGATATGAAAAAAAAAAAAAAAATGAGGTATGTTCCAATCTTAAGTAGACCACATTATAGGAAACAGTGTTGAATGAACGTGGACCATTAAAAACTTTTTGGGTACATAAAAGTTTCAGATCAAGCTGATATTTGTTGCTTCCTTTCGTCTGGGAAGATTGGATGTCAAATAAACAGTACAGTGGGCCTTAAGAGGATTTTAATGGTGGATATCCAATCACTATTGTTTTTCTGTGGCGTGGTCCACCTGAGATTTATATTCCTCTCATTTTTGGGATCAAGCCCTGAAATGACCTATAAAACTGGACGAATGGAATGGATTAAACACATACATCAGCCCACGGAGCACCGACCACCGGCCACCGGGCTGGTGGCAGGGGGAGTAACCAATCCGTTTCCGAGCGTATGGTTGAAGCATGGGTTGCACCGTTAACGTAATTAATAACATAATTATTTTTAAATAATATGGGTTAGGGCTGACAATGGGGTGATCCGTTCCGTCCACCTTGTCTGCCAGCTTGCCATGGGTCTAAAAAGTCCTGACTTGGGAAGTATCCACTTCTAACAAATATCACAGTGAGCCTGAAAAGTTTCAATAGTGGGTGCCACTGTCTCCATTGTTTTCTATTATGTAGTGCGCACGAGCTATGGATTAAGCTGATATTTGGGCCCTAGCCCTAAAATGACACAGCAAAAAGGATAGGCGGCGTGGATTATACACATACATCAACTTAGGTCCATGAGTTTGGCCTTGATCAATGTAAAAAACTTTTCAAGACTTTTCGAGAATTTGAACATAAAACGAATGCAGTACGATCAAAATCCCTATTTTTAACCATGTACCGTCAGACCAGTAGTCCAGATATTCTTTGCTTCTATATCCTCCCTTCCTGATACCATTGCATATTTCCAAGCCTCCCAGCGATCTCTCACATATCAAATCCCTCCCTTCTTTCCGTCCATACATCCCAAAAGGAGAAATCAAGATCCAAAATCTCTCCCTTCATTCCATCCAGACATCCTAAAAAGAGAAAGCAAGAACCAAAATCCCTCCCTTCTTCCCATCCATACATCCCAAAAGAGAAAGCGAGAACCAAAATCTCTCACTTCATCCCATCCATACATCCCAAAAGGAGAAAGCAATAACCAAAATCCATCCCAAAAGGAGAAATCAAGAACCAAAATCTCTCCCTTCCTCCCATCCATACATCCCAAAATTAGAAAGAAAGAAACGAAAAAAAAATAAAAAAATGGCTGATTCACTGGTCTCATTTGCAATAGAGAAATTGGGCAAAATTCTTGAAGATGAGGTGGCTTCACTGCTTGGTGTCACCAAACAGCTCAGAAAGCTTTCCAGTGCATTCACCTCCATCAAGGCCGTCCTTGAAGATGCCGAGACTCGACATCTGAAAGAACAATCCGTGAAAGATTGGCTAAAGAAGCTCAAAGATGTGGCTTATGACATTGATGACATACTAGACCAGTGGATGACGGAATCCCTCCCATCACAAGACGATGAAGATGATGAATCTCATTCTTGCAGTAAAAAGGTGCAGAACTTCCTTTCGCCTTTTTCTTGTTTCGGTAACATTGCATTTCGCCATAAAAATGTGAAAAGAATAAAGGATACATTGGGAAGGTTAGAAGAGATTGACAGCGAAAAGAACAGATTTGAATTTAAAATGGGTAATGGAGCGAGAACGGACGAAATCGAAGATCGAGAAACAAGCTCCCAAGTGGACGAATCAGCCATTGTTGGAAGAGAAGATGATAAAAATGAAATACGGAGGATGTTGCTAAATGAAATTAGTGATGTGGAAAACGGGGTGGCTATTGTCATTTCTATCGTTGGAATGGGGGGGTTGGGCAAGACCACCCTTGCTCAGCTCGCCTACAACGATGAGGATGTGAAGGGGCATTTCGACATGAGGATGTGGGTGTGTGTTTCCGACGATTTGGATGTGAAACAAATTACAGAATCAATCATAGAATCTGCAACTGGGTCTAGTTGCGAATCATTAGCCTTGGCCCCTTTGCAGGATCACCTTCAAGGTATGTTGCAAGCAAAGCAATTCTTGCTTGTTCTCGACGACGTTTGGAGCAATGACAGAGAGAAGTGGGACAAACTGAGAGTTCCCTTTCAAGCTGGTGCACCTGGGAGTCGAATCATCGTGACCACTCGTTCAGAAGATGCTGCATCAACGATGGGAAGCTTTTACATACACAAACTGCTGGCCTTATCTGATGAAGAATGCTGGTCATTGTTCAACCATAGAGCGCTCGAGCATCGGAGTGCAGAAGAGCGTTTGGAGCTAGAAGCAAGTGGAAGGGAAATTGTAAAGAAGTGTGGAGGGGTGCCTCTAGCAGCAAAGACGATAGGGAGTGCCATGCGCTCAAGAAAGACAAGAAGTCAGTGGAATCTTGTACTGGGAAGTGATGTATGGAATTCAGGCGATGTCTTAGGAGGCATTTTACCAGCTTTGTTCCTAAGTTACCAAGACTTGTCTCCTGCTCTGAAGCAGTGCTTCGCGTATTGCTCTGTTTTTCCGAAAGATTGGGAGATAAAGAAGGATACAATAGTCAAGTTATGGGCAGCACAAGGTTTCATCCATTCCGAGGAAGGTAGAGAGATTGAGGAGACTGGTGGGCTGTATTTTCATGATTTATTAAGACGCTCGTTGCTCCAAGATGCAGAACTCGACAGATACAAGAACATAGTCAGATGCAAGATGCATGATTTAGTTCATGATCTTGCACAATTTGTTTCCGGAAGTGACTGTTCAACGGTGGATATCAGAAAGCAAGCTTCTTCGAACTTAAACAATATCCGCCATTCTTTTCTAATTTTCACTGATGAAGATGATGAAGTGGCTTCCATTTCGGACACCTTATATAAGGCCCACAAGTTGCGGACGTTGCTACGAGACTCAAGAATCTCAGGTGTTCCACAGAATTTATTTCATCATTTGAGATACCTTAGGGTATTGGACTTGAGTTTCACTGGCATTCAGAAATTGTCTGGAACAATAGGACAGTTGAAACACCTGAGATATCTTGATTTGTCTGACACAGACATAGTGGAGCTGCCAGAGGAGGTGAGTAATTGCAGAAATTTACAGACCTTGAGAGTCCGTTACTGTCAGAAGCTAGAAAAACTTCCTAGAGGGATGAGAAAAATGATAAGCCTGAGACATCTAGATATAAAAGACAATTACATGCTGAAGTACTTACCGCAGGGTATAGGGAGACTAACTGGCCTTTGGACATTATCAGATTTCATTGTGGGAGGTGATGACGAAGGATGTAATTGCAGAGAACTGAAATACCTCAATCATCTTCAAGGAAGTCTTCGAATTCAAAACGTGGAAAAAGTCAGGAGCAGGGACGAAGCTAGGGAGGCAGAACTGGATAAGAAGCAGCACCTTCATGCTCTAACCTTGAAATACGGAAATGATGGACGATTGGATGATGATGAGGACATGCTTGAAATCCTCAAGCCCCACACAAACTTGATAGAGTTTATAATATGGGATTACAAAGGTTCCAAGCTTCCCAAGTGGATAGATGATCCGGTGTTCTCTAATCTAGTCAAGGTGGAACTCATAGGCTGTGAGGGGTGTAAACAACTGCCAGGTCTTGGGAAACTACCGTCTCTTAAATATCTTCGAGTATGGTCAATGAAGGAGGTGAGATACATGGGTGGCGAGTTTAGTGGGGATGCTAACAATGATGGAAGTGGTGGTGTTGTCTCATTCCCCAAGCTGGAGAGCCTCTTCTTCTTAGACATGCCAAATTGGGAGGAGTGGGAATTGAGAAAGGGAGATGGACAGGTTATGCCATCACTTGTAGAATTAAGCGTAACTAACTGCCCAAAGTTAAAGGTGTTGCCACACAACCTTCCACCTGATCTCCTCCAGAGCCTGAGTTTAGGCATAAGTAATGATGGGATGTCATCAGAAGCACCCTTACCCATCTTCCCCAACCTTAACCATTTGGAGATTTGGGGTAATGATGAGCTGACATCACTACCTGGTGGTTGGTTGGGACAACTCAAAGTCCTCCAAACTCTGGAAATCAACAATTGTAACCGGATGGAGTCTCTACCAGAGGAGTTGCAACACCTCTCCAAGCTTCAACAATTGAAGATCATTTCCTGTGGAGTCTTAGAAGAGCGCTATCGAGATGGAGGAGAAGATCGGGACAAGATTGCCAACATCCCGAGTATCAAAATTGGTTGGTAGATTTAGATGATTCACTCAAATAAGAGGAGGTTGGTAGAAATCTACCATTGCACGACACCTTATCTTTTTCTTTTGTTTCAAGGAATTGGGTTGCTCATGTGTATAACTGCTCTACTTTTTTAGTTGTTTTGGAGGTCAGGTTCTTTATCCCCCTCCATCCCATGTAATTTTTATTTGGGAAATTGATCATACTGACCTCAAAGTTTGGGCCAATTACCTAGAAAGCTATGACATTCCATATATCCTAAAAGTGGCCTTCTGACAACGTTTGAAAATGGTTTCGGACGAAAATGCCCTTGTCCTTGGGTCAAGAGTTGTACGGTCCTGAAGTGAAGTAGAAGTCACCTGCTGCTCCAACGCTCGAGAAAGCGACAGATCGGCTACTCCACCTGCCACCAACTAATGGCTGGTGCTCGGTGGTCGCTGGGACCCACCACCATGTATGTGTTTCATCCATGCCGTCCATATATTTTTCCAGATCATTTTATGGTATGAGACCAAAAATGAGCTATATCCCATCGCAAGTGAACCACATTACAGGAAACAGTGTTGAATGAGCATTGTAGACCATTAAAATGATTCCTCTCATTTTTGGGATCAAGCCCTAAAATGATCTGTCAAAACAGATGAACGATCGTGCCTTTTATTGTAAAAACAGATGAACGGAATGGATGAAACACATACGTCATGGTTGGGCCCATGGCTAGTGACAGGGGGAGTAGCCAATCCGTTCTCCCCCAGATAATACGGAAGAATATATGAGCTTGGAATGGCCTAATGTCGCTTTTCACATGCAACTTTTACAGACCTTCTTCTTCTTTCGTTTTCATAGAAAGTGAAGGTCAAGGGACCAACTTAAAGAGAAGGACGGGCTAAGCTAGTAGGTTCATACCTGGACCAAAAGCTCCATTGCTACTCTCACATATGGTACACTTGTACTTTAGTCCATCCAGCTGTTCATCAGGTGGGATCCATGATGAATGTTCTTTCGAATAGCATCCGTACCGGTTCCATTTACCAGGCAGGCTGCATGTGTCAGGAGAAATGTGCATGAATGGTCGGATGAGTTTCTAGCATCAGACATCCATTATTCTGCCCATATAATCAACCTTCAGGATCTCGCATATCGGAGTGGAAACTATAAATGTTGTGCTGTTAATTGCACCCGGACACTTAGTCCAATCTAGTAATCTGGACTGTTCATTAGGTTCAATGCAACATTTCTTTGGCTACCACGCTAACATCGGATCAATCTGATGAATGCTAACAATTTGATCAATGGCCTTTAATATATATGGTCATTGTAGATTTCTTCTGATTCAAAATATTCACTTTTGGCAATCATTCTCATCCCAACCATGTTTTGGAAAAAGGATAGTTTATATCAATGAGGACTACCCAATTGAAAACCCAAGCCATAGCATGCGCACTAGACTCCTACATTAGTTTAACACATTTTAAAGGCCGTGACTATGCATATGGCAGAGTATGGTCCACCCGATAATTGGATGACATGGATGGATGTAATGAGGTCAATCACCGTCTTTCTCAAGGGGATAATTACCCTGAATCTTTGGAGCTTCTCTAGACTCCTCAAGAATCCTCGAATCCACTAGGAAAAATAGAAACTAGAAATAAATTCTAATAAATTTGAAAATAAATTAATTTGTAATTGTTTTTTTTTTGTCCCCCTTACATACATTATTAATAAAGATAAAAAAGCAAAATCAAAATTCGTAATTATGAAAAATAGAAAAAATTTAACTCTAATAAAAATACTAATTCTAACAACACTCTTCTAAAGTCTAATTTCTAAAAATAAAAATTTCAAATAAACTTTTGCTAGAAGAGTCCTATATTAAAAGTTATTTCTACAAAAAGAAGAATATTTAAAATTATAAAAATAAGAAAATATTAGAAAAATCAAAATTACTAGAAATAATAATTTTTTTTCTTGAATTTTTGCTTTTTAGTTGAAAGCAAACGTTTTCTGGCTAAATGGATAGATGTGACCCACTGTATGGTTGGTTCACCTTGGATGGCTTGTTACAACAAAGATTGATAGATTTTGTCTCATAATGATGGATTCACCTTCTTTTGGTCAAACCATGCTTGGAATGTATTTGTGTCACATCCTACATCATTGGATCCTCTTAATTTTTATATCATCAGCTAAAATGATATGAAAAAAATGGACGGATGGAGTGGATACCAAATGCACAAATCAAGGTGGGACCTAGAATAAGGGATGCACCATCTTGGGTGAGGCCCGGTCTCACCTAAACTGCTTGCCTACACCACACAGCAAGCAATCGATTTCTTGAAGTGTGAAGTTTATTGGGCCATTGATGATGCATTTCTTAAATCCACATTGTCTATACATTGTTTCAAATAATTCTAGGAAATGAACCCAAAAACAATGTAATCCAAAGCTAAAGTGGACCATGCAAACACCAAAATCCCTCTTTAGGAACGGTTATAAACCATTCCTAAATGGTTTAGAAACGGTTTTAAACCTAGGCGAAATGGGCGTCGCAAAAAATTAGGGACGGTTGAAAACCGTCTCAAATTTTCAATTTCCAGCCTACCTTGTAATTTTTGGGGACTATTTTTTCTACCAGTAATGTATCACTCCTAAAAGTATGATAGAAGAAAACTAACTAACAAACTCCTAAAGAGAACCAACGGTATTATTTTGCAAGGCATCAACAAAAAGAATCGCAAGGCTATTCAACAACTATTCAGACTTGAAATGAGTTTTGAGTCTCGAGTCCCAAGCAGAGTAAAGAGTTAGTCGAGCTTTTAATGGGTCAAGAATCAGAAGAATGCAGAAAATAAATTAGGTGTGAGGAAACCGACACGTCATGCACATGGTCCGCATTGATTAGGCTCTTACATATCAATCAAATATATAGAGCATAAAATCAAGTGTATCTAACAAAAATAGTTGTTCTTACAATTAATAAAATTGGACCAAATGACAAAGAAGCAAGTAATCAAAGAATGCGAGTAAATGGCTGACCTTAGTCTTACAAGTTCTTTGAGAAACCTACCAATTCATTTTGGTGTTGCAGAGCTTCAACCCTAACAAGTTATGCAAAAGGGATACATGTAAGTTGCACCATATTGAAAATTAAAAGAGCAATTCTAGCAGTAAAGAGTCAAGCCCATGAAAATGGAAAACTAAACTTTTCCTAATTGAGATGAAAAAGGAGCTAAAGATTATCAAGTTGTGGATAATAGGGAAGTAAAAAAGAAGAAGCTAATGCAAGTTCTGGAAAATATATAATGAGATGCCCATCCATTCAGTTGCTGGAGGAGGTTCGGCAGTCATGGATCAACCTTCTGAAGTCATGGCATATCATGTCACAATATGAGGAAAAGAATGTAAACCAAATAGCAGGCGTCGAAAAATAAAAAGATAAATAAATAAAGAAGATGGCAAATCGAATATTTCATAATTAACATAGACGTGGAATAGTCTGAAAAAGAAAAGAAAAGAAGACATTATATTAACATGTAAAACATCCATGTTTTTGCCTCCAACAGTCCAGCTAGCATAATTCATAGTTTCTTCCAGAATAAAGCCAAGGAACCCAGATGCAAATGACAAAAGCCCAAATGGTAAACTTCAGCATGCTTGCAGTTACATACAGTCATACACTATTTAATTGAATCAAGTCATGGGATGTGAAATGCCCCACATGCATGAATATGCATGCTGTGAATGAGTCATGTGACAGAAGCATTAGACAGAACCTGGAACTCTGTGCAATCAAATCCAGATATAACAATCTCACAGAATATCTTCATTTCTGGAACCTCAGTTGCTAAGTTGCACCTATAAATAATGCCGGGAGTAAGGAAGCTAGTGAAGATAATAAAAAATATGGATGTTGCAATAGACCTGTCTAGCAGTACCTATGTCTAGCGGTGAGGTTCCAGAAATGAAGATATTCTGCAGAACAGGTTTATTGTTAGACATAGGATGGGATCCAGAAATCCTGTGAACAGTACCTATGTCTACCGGTATGGGATGTTGCAATAGACCTGTTTCCAAGTCCCTTGTCTGCAGAACATACTTGCAATCACTCAAATAGCTCACTAAAAGTTGGTTACCATTCACAGCTTTTGTCGATTCGAGCACGTTCTTTTCAGCTTCTTGGAGCACATCAGTCCATACACTTGGCTCCCTGAGAAGATATTGCAGGTTCGAATAAAATAAGTCAGCTACTTGGCTAGAAAAACTTTACACAAATCTTTCAGTCTATACTACAGAAAATAAGATGAAGATGTAATGTGATGCACTTATTTATGATACAAAAATGTATAACTGGTAACTTTGATGAGTAATGACAAGTCATAAAGCACTGACTTATTTCTATTTGAAATGTCGAGTTCTACAATGTGAGCTATTGTAATGGTAGTAAAATGCTCAAATATGCATGGTTAGAAGCATTCATCTGATATCCAATCGGGTGCAACAGAAGACTAAATTAGCCTTATCTATACTGTCGAAAACCAGCATTATATATAATCTCCCTTTGAAATCCTGATTCATAGTTGACACATGTCAGACTAATCAGACATTGTGTCTGACATTTAGACCATATGCGCAAAAGGTTAACAGGCATCAATATGTCAAACTAGAGCACCATTCATTTCAATACTTGAATTCTATGACTCACTTCAGAGCATTATATTCAAACCTCATGCTCATACTAGCAAAGCTTGATGATTCATTGGTCAAGGACTGGAGAGCTAGGCTTTTGTTCTTTGTTTTTCTACAACAATCCAACGAATGTGGAACAATTCCATCCTCAATATATACAAGACTTAAAACTCTAAAAAGAGGAAAAAGCATAAGAGATAATTTTTATTTTTTTTAAAAAGACGGTTTTTATCATATGCCATGTTATGTCCCATATGGCCTAGCCAGTCGAATAACTGTCTTGTAAAATTTCCCTTATATCATATGCATGCAGGGATGACACAAAGCTCTAGAGGCACATCTCCATTTCATTTAAGAGACTCTACAACAAAACTAAAAGGAAGGCAACACGTAGATAAATCATTTAAGAGATTCTGGCATAATAAATAATGAATGGATTATCATGCTCAAGTGTGATGTTCAAGTGGCTGAGTACAAAGGAGCTACCAACCCCACCTCATAATGGGTCAACGATTCAAAGGCGGAGGTCCGCGCCTTTATCCATGTGGTTCCAAAACCAGTGTACCTAGATGTTCCAATTTCCCATAAAATCTGCTTAACACTCTTTGAAGCTTCAGAATATGCATAAATGAAATGCTTATAGTGATTCTATCATCAAGAGAAATGTTGACATCTGATAGCTAAGTGAACAAGAGTGCCAGCAGATGAAGGACCTCTAATTGTAAGAAGACGTACTTTATGATTAAGGATATCAATTCTAGGAAGTAGATGTAATGTTAATGAAGTTATTGAGAGATCATTCTTAGTAATTGTCTTTCAAAAGAAAATGATCCATTATAAGAGGGTCCTTACTCTTGCTCGGGTGGTAGACTCTCAGGAGTTTCAACTCCCGGTCAAGGGTTCGAGTACCCATAGGTGGTGAAATTCCACTAGCGTGAGTGTGTGGGGTGTGTGTGCGTGTTTTTTTTTTTTTTTTTTTTTTTTTTTTTTTTTTTTTTTTTAAGTTTCCTGTTTGTAAAGAACAAGGAAGATGCCTGTTATGCCGAGTTTGTACATGTGCCACACGTACGCACACCATTCATAAATGAACTTTCATTGGCAACCATTCACTATAATTACGCAAAGGAGCTTATTTTGGTCAATAGTTCATCTGTACAGGGGCCTAGATAAATAATTTGGATAATTGTAAAATGGACCAGCAAAGGCTTCTGATAGTAAGACTTCTCGGATGCCCTGTGTAAGATCCATACTGATGTGCTGCTCGGATAGATGCACTATACCCATTTGTCTGCGCAACAGTGCCTCTAGAACAGAAGGCCTCTGAAGATCATTATCAGTTTTCAGTACTGCAAGTAGTCTCCGCCTGAAGTTACCAAGGATGCAATCTCTCATGTACTGCAGAGGAATAATGCAAATGTTATGCTGGAAATATAATCAGTAACTGTTGATGATGAACTAATTTCTAAATGTAGTGACAAAATATTTATACAATAAAAACAATAGGAAGCAGAAAATAATTGGAGAACCATAAGATAATCTTGATCACATAATGTAGAGGTTTTAGTTATTTATCCTGCACAGCTACGAGGCACACAGATCCATGTTAGGGGTACTTACTTATCTCCAGTATACAGAAATTTGTGAGAAAACATTAAAGAAGAAAATATTGTACTATTCTCATCTATTTAGCATGCTCGTAACAAAGCCAAAATCTACTAGCTCCTAATTGAATGCTCATCAACATGTGATTTATATGCCAGAGCCCTAGAATATGTATAGCTTAGCCTGCCAGACAAACAGAGGACAAGATCCGCATCATGATCTTCAAGCCATAACTTCAATTGCCACAGTAAAAAAAAAATGAAAATCAAACAAAAACCTGCTTTACTTATAAACAGCAGCAAGATGCTTAGATTCAAGCTTGTTAGCAAAGTTACATATGCATGAGCCAATCTATAGCAAATACATAAGAATGAAATGATGAGATAGAAAATGCCCAGTTCGCCTCTCGCAGAACAAAGACATGATTCAGAACACATATTGGTTCCACTTAAATTGCCACAGTAAAAAAATGAAAATCAAACAAAAACCTGCTTTACTTATAAATAGCAGCAAGATGATTAGATTCAAGCTTGTTAGCAAAGTTACATATGCATGAGCCAATCTATAGCAAATACATAAGTATGAAATGATGAGATAGAAAATGCCCAGTTCACCTCTCACAGAACAAAGACGTGATTCAGAACGCATATTGGTTCCACTTCAATTGGCACAGTAAAAAAATGAAAATCAAACAAAAACCTGCTTTACTTATAAATAGCAGCAAGATGCTTTAGATTGAAGCTTGTTAGCAAAGTTACATATGCATGAGCCAACCTATAGCAAATACATAAGTATGAAATGATGAGATAGAAAATGCCCAGTTCACCTCTCGAAGAACAAAGATGTGATTCAGAACACATATTGGTTCCATGTCATTCAAAACTGAGCACAGATTCGTTAACCTCTGCATCGCAGCCCCCAAAGCTTCTACTGTTAAATCAACAAAGCTTACATTCATCCAGTGGGCTCAATGGTGAATATTCCCAAGCCCAAAGTCAGTCCAGTCCACTCACTTGGTGGCCCACACATGTATGAAACAATGGATGGTTAGAAAATAACAAGTTTTTCCACTATTTATCGCAAGGCATCGTGAGCACCTTCCCATGAAAATCATCTCTGATTTATGAAAATATGTTTGTTGAATTTGAATTGTTTGCAGCTTTCTTAGAGCCGTACAGATATCCTCCGAACAATCAGTTAGTGTATTTATTCAGATTCTTCGGAATGTGCTTTTTATAAATCATCTAATCTGGGACCACTATCTGGACGGTTTATTTTCAATTATGGATTTGCCAGGTGTAAATTTTAACAGTGCCTGTGCACTGTCCATCACAGGTAGAGTATCAAAGGTTTTTTTTATATCTTTTCTTTTTTGCTTACTACCGGTCGTCTGCCAAATAAAATGGCTCAAAATTGTTCCTGAACCAAAGCACTAGCCGTTCCTTACAAACGATTTTGGTGTAGTGTGGATGCAAATATTACAGAATTAGAAATAAGAATCCGTGAGGAAAAAAATGAACCAGTGAACCAGTGAAAAAAATATTACAGAAAAGAAGCCAAGCATCATACCGCTGCAATGGATGGGGCTAGAATCCTCGCCTAGATGTGGATGAGTCACATCTGCACCAAAGATAATAGTTGGTCTATCACTCACTAGAGGTATGCACCTAGACAATGCATCCACAAGCACAATATTCCTTCCCCCAACCTAACATCAGTCAGTAAAAGAAATCAAATCATGTTGATGTAATGGAGCAACCCACGTGATTCTAGACAGTTTCATCACCAACGATGTTATTGGAGAAAAGTGCAGGAAGCCATCTGAATACTACTCTTCGCGATCTCCGGACTGTTGATCTGGTGGTGCTTCTGCATATGCATTATGGCAAAAAATCAGGCCAGATCTGTCGTTCATCTGATCCAATTTGTATTCTTGTACATGTGCTAGTGTGGCATATGTTTGATGCAGGGCCATTGATCTGGTGCCGCTTGTGCATATGCACGGCCTAAAAATCAGGCTAGACATGTCCTTGGCTGAGTTCATGTATAAGATGGTTAAGGAAAAAAAAATGTCCAACAGTCCACACCCTCAACGTACATGTTCCCCCAGATGATGACAGGACTGTTCTGATTTTTGCTCACAACACATGGTGGGGCCCACCAAATGAACAGTGCATATACAGAGTCGATTCCTGATAACCACCACAGTGAGCAGCTGTTGTCTGGATCGCTTCCAACAGAAGTTCAGCTGTGAGTGGCTTCACCAAATGCAAATTTGTTTGTATTCAAATGGCAGAAATGTTTCAGGTCCTAAAAGTAACTCATTGCCTAAGTAGAAAAAGTAACTTATTTGGTGGTATCCAAGCGGGCCCTAAGTGTTAGAGCAAAAGAAAAGAGTGTACACCAATCACCTTCCTACAAAAACTCACATCCGATATCATGTAGAATTTAAGAGCTCGCAGAGTTTTCGCTCGTACAAATCTTCTTTCAATCTTACATTTGTAAGCTATGATAAACCCAACTTCTTCAATGACTCTCATGGCACAACAATGGAATGAAGATGGAAATATGGGTTGCTTGCTCAAACAAGTGCTATCTCTGTTGCGGCATTGACTCTTCTTCAAAGATAACGGGAAAGAAGGCAGTAAATGCTTTAGATTGACAAAACTGGAACTAAATTTGATTGAGAACAGATTATTTGCCTTTGAAGGCCTGGCATTTTCTTGCCTCCACATTGTCTACCCCACATACATGGTACATCTATATGATGATCTGGACCATGGCCCAATCACTATTGGAATCACAAAATGGACGGTTTCAATATGATCTAGGTGAGGTGATCCACTTTTCACAATTACATGGAGGGATGGAAAAGTCTGTGCCTCCAAAGTTGAGGATTCTGCTTTCAATTTGGTTACTCTGGAATGGTAATACTTCAACTGAAATTTTAATATCTTACCGCCACTCTACTCATGGGTACACCCTTTTTTTTCTACTTCCAGCGATACGACGCATGGCTTTGTACAATTGCATTTCCAAGAGTAGAAAAAAGGGTGCATCTATCAGTATAGAGGGTGCAAATACTGTCTCCCTTCTCTAGCCTCTACATAAGTATTGTCTCTTAGTTTTATTACAGTTCTCTAGGTTGGTTATCTTTAAATCTCCTCTTAAGTAATAGTCTTTTATTTTCCCAAAGAGAAGAATTGAAGAATACACGAACAGAACATCATAACAACTGATACGAGTTTAATGGTTAATTGGAGAGAGAGAGAGAGAGAGAGAGAGAGAGAGAGAGAGAGAGAGAGAGAGAGAGAGAGAGAGAGAGAGAGAGAGAGAGAGAGAGGAGAAATCTGAGATCAGATCAGAGTGCAAGATTTATAATCAGCAACCGATGAATAGAAATCAATAGCATTCTATGTGTGAGAGAATATATTACAAAAGCAAGTGGAAATTTTCATTATTAGGGAAAAATATATAATCCTGCATGGTTGTTGATACCATATTGAAACCATTTTTTATAAGCAAAGAATTAGAATTGATGATTTATGTGAACCCGAACAAAATGATTCCCTCAGCTCCTGCATGGCCTCGTTGTTCATAACGGCATCCCATACAGCTTTATCAGATGATAATGAAATGACCATCCCCTGCTTAAAATTGAGACCGCAGCGGTGAATATAAATTGACTAACCAAAGTGAAAATATGACTAAGAAAATCATCAAAAATCATCATCCTCATCATCAAGTCTTGTCACAGCTATTTGGGGTCAGGTAAAAAACCATCAATAGCATTCAAGGTAATCTATTCAAATATACATTTTTCAACCCAAAAACTTGTTAACGGATACAAATTAATGGTAGAAGACAGATGCCTGTGCCCATCTTTTTTTTTTTCATTTGGTTCAGATTTCTCTTCCTAAATTTGATTAAATAGAATGGAAGCATGTCAAATTATATTACACAATCAAGAATCCATCCGTATTTAAGGACGTGCTTCGTTCCACGCAATATCATGAAATCTGATGAAAATTTACACCAAACTAGTCTGATTGATCCCGAAATATCATGATATTTGCTGCAACCAAACACAACCTAACCCAAAAAAAAAAAAAAAAACTCTAAGTTGTTTGTGAGATTTCAATGGAAAACACATATGCCTCTTCGGAATGTTTGGTCCCCTCACTTCCTTTTATAATATCAGGTGTGAAACAAGGCTGCTGGCGGTCTGAAAAAAAATGAGTTTTAAACAGTTCTGTAGTAAAATCCCAATTCTCTTTGGGGAAGCGAAACATGGTCGATGAAAGCGTCAAGATAGTCTGTCTCAATGGGTTGTAACTGGCACATGAAACATATTCTCATATTTCAATTTTCATTTGAACTAGAAGCTGAAAGGCAACTTACACATGACTGGGCTAAGCAGAATCAGACAAAAGCATGCTTTCGAACTATAGATTAATAGGAATGCAGAGTAAAAGCATAATTTAGGTTGTGTATGGATGCACAATTGAATTGACCAAAATAGCTGGTTGAATAGAGAGGCAATGACCCAAATGAAGACTTCCTTGGCAGTCATAATGAAGACTTCCTTTCAGGCATTTCATCGAACAACTGGTGCGCATAGATCATCATCAGAGCTCCTCCTTCAATTCCGCATCAGAGAAGTCAGATGCATGCCAAACACAAGATTTGTCATTCCCCGCATATTCCTGTATCGAGATTGATGGAAGAACTAGATGATTGGCACAAATCTTGAGTGTCTTGGCCTGCCACATAACCAACCTAACTTTCCCATTCTCTTCATGCTTGAGAAGCTTCACCGTCCCAACCCCATGCTCTTTCCATTGGTTCCCTTCCATATCGAATCGATAGAGCTTAAATTTCAGATCGAGAAGGACGTCTTCTTCTTCCTCACCGGTGCTGATAGAGACCTCCTACAGCCTAACGATTGGAGCAATCTCCCGTATCTTCCTCCTCGCCTGCGGCAGCGTCTTCTTCCTCATCTCTCCACTCTGGATCGCTGCTCGCCATGGCTATTTCTTTTACAGAGAGAGAAAAAGATGACTGGTAGTATAGCAGAGCCAATCGGGGCTCTGTTTGAGCTTTCCTTGATTTATTCCAGGCGTATGCCTTTTGAAGAGTTTTCTAATAGTTCATGAGGGGAAGATTTGAAGAGGGTTCGGAAGAGGAGAGGGTTCGTGAGAGAGAAGAATTGAGGGGGTTTGTGAGGGGAGGTTTCAGAAGACGAGAGGGTTCGTGAGAGAGAGAAGATTTGAGAAGGGCTGGGAAGAGGGGAGGGTTTGGAAGAGGAGAGAGTTCGTGAGAGAGAGGCCCCACGTGTGACTTGTTAGGGTTTTTATGAACTTTTGAAACTGTTTCAAATTTGGTACGGCCTTACGCCGTACCTAAACCAAACACATGGCCGTTTCAAAATTGCATTTTTGGTGTAGTGACACCACCAAAGACGGTAGAAATTGATGCTAATTAATTCTTGGGAACACAGAAGGCTCTGATCATGCTGATATTTGTATTTTAACTTCATGCAGGTATGTCTGATCTTATGAGCTGGGCAGATGGAAAATAAGCCTTAGGGTTGGCTCCAGGAAAGTTTCAATGGTAGTTTGTTCAATTTCTACTACTTTATGTGGTGTGATCCAATTGAGCTTTGGTTGTACCTCATTTTGGGCTCATGCTCAAGAATAATCTTAAAAAATTGATGGATCATATAGATCTAACACAGAAATCATGGTGGAATCCAGAAAAATTCCACACCTTAAAAATTGTGGTGTAGTTAGCCATCTTTATTTGGAAGAGAAATCGGGTGTATTTGTTAGCTTGAGTAATCAGAAATGACATGGTACGATGACAAGGTACGGCTGCAATTTCCAGCGCCTTCAACACAAACTATCTGTACTCAAGAAAAATTACATGGGATGGAGGGGGACAAAGAACCTGACCTCCACAACAACTAAAAATGTAGAACAGTTATACATAGAAGCAACCCAATTCCTGAAAATAAAAGAAAAAGATAAGCTGTCGTTTATTTCCTCTCCACCTCTTCTTATTGGGGTGAATCACCAAAATCAACCAATTTGGATACTTGGGATGTTGGCAATCTTGTCCCGATCTTCTCCTCCATCTCAATAGCGCTCTTCTAAGACTCGATAGGATGCGAGCCTCAATTGTTGAAGCATGGTGAGGTTTTGCAACTCTTCTGGTAGAGTCTCCATCCGGTTACAATTGTTGATTTGCAGAGTTTGGAGGGCTTTGAGTTGTCCCAACCAACCACCAAGTAGTGATGTTAGCTCATCATTACCCCAAATCTCCAAATGGTTGAGGAAGATGGGTAAGGGTGCTTCTGATGACATCCCATCATTACTGATGCTTAAACTCATCCTCTGGAGGAGAGGCGGAAGGTTGCGTGGCAACGCCTTTATCTTTGGGCACGATTTTACTCTTAATTCTACAAGTGATGGCATAATCTGTCCATCTCCCTCTGGCAATTCCCACTCCTCCCAATTTGGCATTTTGAAGAAGAAGAGGGTCTCCAGCTTGGGGAATGAGACAACACCACCACTTCCATCATTGTTAGCATCCCCACTAAACTCGCCACCCACCTTTCTCACTTCCTTCAATGAATGTATGTGAAGGTATTTAAGGGACAGTAGTTTCCCAAGACCTGGCAGCTGATTACACTTGTCACAGCGCATGAGTTTCACCTTGACTAGATTAGAGAACACTGGATCCTCTATCCACTTGGGAAGCTTGGAACCTTTGTAAGACCGTATTATAAACTCTTTCAAGTTTGTGTGGGGCTTGAGGATTTCAAGCACGTCCTCATCATCATCCAATCGTTCATCATATCCATATTTCAAGGTTAGGGCATGAAGGTGCTGCTTCTTATCCAGTTCCACCTCCCTAGCTTCATCCCTGCTCCTGATTTTTCCCACGCCTTTAATTCGAAGACTTCCTTGAAGATGATTGAGGTATTTCAGTTCTCTGCAATTACATCCTTCGTCACCACCTCCCACAATGAACTCTGTTAATGTCCAAAGGCCAGTTAGTCTTCCAATACCCTGTGGTAAGTACGTCAGCATGAAAGTGCATATTATTTCTAGATGTCTTAGGCTAATCATTTTTCTCATCCCTCTAGGAAGTTTTTTCAGCTTTTCACAGAGGTTGAGTCTCAAGGTCTGTAAATTTATGCAATTACTCACCTCCTCTGGCAGCCCCACTATGTCTGTGTAAGATAAATCAAGATATCTCAGGTGTTTCAACCGTCCTATTGTTTGAGACAATTTCTGAATGCGAGCGCCACTTAAGTCCAATGCCCTAAGGTATCTGAAATGATGAAATAAATTCTGTGGAACACCTGAGATTCTTGAGTCTCATAGCAATGTCCGCAACTTGTGGGCCTTATATAAGGTGTCCGAAATGGAAGCCACTTCATCAGCTTCATCAGTGAAAATTAGAAAAGAATGGCAGATATTGTTTAAGTTCGAAGAAGCTTGTTTTCTGATCTCCACCGTTGAACAGTCACTTCCTGAAACAAATTGTGCAAGATCATGAACTAAATCATGCATCTTGCAACTGACTATGTTCTTGTAATCATCAAGTTCTGCATCTTGGAGCGATGAGCGTCTTAATAAATCATCAAAATACAGCCCACCGATCAACTCAATCTCTCCGCTTTCCTCTGAACGGATGAAACCTTGTGCTGCCCATAACTTGATTATCCTATCCTTCCATATCATCCTATCTTTAGGAAAAACAGAGCAATACACAAAACACTGCTTCATAGCAGGAGGCAAGTCTTGGTAGCTTAGCCACAAAGCTGGTAAAATGCCTTCTGAGTTCCATATCTCGCTACCCAAGACAACCTCCCACTCCCTTCTTGTCTTTCTCAGGCGCAAGGCACTTGATATTGTCTTTGCTGCGAGAGGTACCCCTCCACACTTCTTTACAATTTCCCTTCCAATCACTTCTAGCTCCAAACGCTCTTCTGCACTCCGATGCTCGAGCGCTTTACAGTTGAACAATAACCAGCATTCATCATCTGATAAGGCCAGCAGTTTGTGTATGTGAGAGCTTCCCATTGTTGATGCAACATATTCCATACGAGTGGTCACGATGATTCGACTCCCAGGTTTACCAGCTTGAAAGGGAACTCTCAGCTTGTCCCACTTCTCGCTGTCATTGCTCCAAACGTCGTCGAGTACAAGCAAGAATTGCTTTGCTTGCAATATACCTTGAAGCCGATCCTGCAATGGGGACAAGGCTAATGACTCACAACCAGACCCGGTTGCGGATTCTATGATTGATTTCGTAATTTGTTTCACATCAAAATCGTCGGAAACACACACCCACATCCTGATGTCGAAATGCCTCTTCACATCCTCATTGTTGTAGGCGAGCTGAGCAAGGGTGGTCTTGCCCAGACCCCCCATTCCAACAATAGAAATGACAATGGGCACCTCGTTTACCACGTCACTAGTTTCATTTAGCAACATCCTCAATATTTCATTTATATCATTTTCTCTTCCAACAATGGCTGATTTGTCCACTTGGGAGCTTGTTTCTCGCCCTTCAATTTCGTGCGTTCTCTCTGCATTCCCCATTTTAAATTGAAATCTATTCTTTTCCCTGTCAATCTCCTAACCTTTCCCATGTATCCTTTATTCTGTTCCCAAGTTAATGGCGAAATGCAATGTGACCGAAACAAGAAAAAGGTGAAAGGAAGTTCTGCACCTTTTTATTGCAAGAATGAGATTCATCACCTTCATCGCCTTGTGATCGGAGGGATTCCGTCGTACACTCGTCTAGTATGTCATCGATGTCATAAGCCACATCTTTGAGCTTCTTTAGCCAATCCCTCACCGATTGTTCTTTCAGATGCCGAGTCTCAGCATCTTCAAGAACGGCCTTGATGGAGGTGAATGCACTGGAAAGGTTTCTGAGCTCTTTGGTGACACCAACCAGCGAAGCTACCTTATCTTCAAGAAATTTGTCCAATTTCTCCACTGCAAATGAGACCAGCGAATCAACCATTTTTTTCCGTTCTCCTTTCGGGATGTATGGATGGGATGAAGGAAGGGATTTTGGTTATTGCTTTCTACTTTTGGGATGTATGGACGGGAAGAAGGGAGAGATTTGATATGTGGGAGGCTTGGAAATATGCAATGGTATCAGCAAGGGAGGATAGAGAAGCAAAGAATGCTCGGATTGCATGGACTAGTGGTCTGACGGGTCTACATACCTCAATAATAATAATAATTGTTGTAGACAAAATCGGGGCTACCCTCCACTCCGATGCTTAAACTCCGAGCCACTTAGAGACCTAAACCTGCACAATGGTGATGAGCAAAGGAAGCCCTCTGATGCCTAAGTCAGGTCAAGAGAATCTGGGTCTAAGTTGAGTTGTAGAGGGAGAGTGCGAGATATTGTGTACCTTTTTCCTCCCCACAAGATGCTATTTATACCCTCATGCTTAGGACGGGCATGTCCGCATAACTCGGCACATCTTGGGGCATTTGCCACATCCTGCGGGTGATTCGATCACTCAGTCATTGTGTGATCATGCGGACGTGGGCAGTTGAGTAACAGTCGCTAATCGTGTGGTAATGGGACACCTCATGGTTTCCCTCATTAATTTCATGGCTAAAATGGACCAAAAGAAGCCCGATCGAAGACGGAGGTGTTTGGACCGTCAGAACTTAAAACAGACGTATCTTGCAAACCAGATGAGTTATCGGACATACCATATATGATTTTGGATAGGACGAGCTACTTTAGCCACCCAACCTTGCTATGCCAGGTTGCGCATGCCAGATTTACAACATACCACCAGATCAACAGTCTAATCCCTATTTTAATTTCATTTTTAAGGAGTTATTCCCAACATGAAAAGTTCTTAGAAACAATGCAGTGCCCTGAAATTCGAGGACCGAGTAGCAACTCAGCTCCTGAATTCCCAAGTGCCACGTGTGCATAAATGAGTCACAAATGCATACAATTATCAGGTATTAGAAACAATGAAGAATTAAACTAAACGTAATTAATATTAGATCATTCAGATAGGATTCAAGTTCCACTAAGTTAAATAAACATCTCAACATAAATTCATAACTATCCATAGACAAATAAATCCGATAATCTAAAATGTCATCGCCTAGGGACCCTGTACCTTATACATGTCAATCCCCAAAATGATCTGGGCCTTGGCCCAATCCCGTAGCCATCCATTGCGCTAATAAGGTCTGCCAAATTCTTGGAAATACGTTTGTTCCTTGTCATCGTCGGCACCGACATCGTCTAGTGCGTCCTGCTCCAGGGTACATGCATCCATATCGGATTCTGGTTGGTCATAGAATACATTTAATGAATAGAAAACAATATACACTGTTGTTAATGCAAATGCATGGCTCAATAATATGATGCAATCCCCTCACTACCAACTCTCCCTCAAGCGACGACATCTGACGTTCGCAATGACCAACACTTCCTCAAATTGCGACCTCGACTGCCTAATCGCCACAATAATAATGAAGATGTCATGAAATATATTAGCCCGGTTGATTAATTAGATTCATTCACCCAATAAATTGGAAAAACCGGAATACCCTTAGTGAAGTTGTTGCCCTAACCCGATCGCGCAGCTCAAGGGCCATGGTCATACGACTCTTATGATTCTTAGCCCTATATGGGGTCGTCAATCTCGGAAACCATAATCTCAGACGAAACACAATTGGGACTTAAATGTCCTACTCATGGTCACTATGGGGAGGTCGTCATCCCAACACAGGCCGACAACACAGGCATAGTGTCTCATACCACCGTTCCCGGCTCACGAGTCTAAGTGCTCACTGGACACTAAGGGGAGGCTCGTCACCCCAACATAGGCTGACAACATAGGCATAGTGTCTTATACCACCATCTCCGGCTCATGAGTCTTTGTGGGTCGTAAATCATAGCTAATAGTGGGCGCAATGGTCTTAGGGTACTTCAGGTTCATACAGGCGTGATCAAACATGGTTAACGTATAAGGATGGTCGACTTAGGAGTCAATATGCCCCGACGGGCTGAACCGTACCTAATCGACCTGAGAACACTGTCTCGTGTAGTCCAACTATGGCCAACAACCTATAGTTCAACTATTCGGGCCAGATTACTCACGGGTAGGTCCAACGAAAGGGGTCGCCCAAGTAATTCCAGGTAATTAGCCCATCCATAAGGATTTATGCAATAATATACAACATGTATTGTCAAATTCAGAGATAGTTCACCCATGACAGGCATAAATTAGCAATTTAAGTATATGGACAACAATATATCAAGT
Source organism: Magnolia changhungtana (assembly GCA_030180095.1). Lineage (NCBI taxonomy): Eukaryota > Viridiplantae > Streptophyta > Magnoliopsida > Magnoliales > Magnoliaceae > Magnolia > Magnolia changhungtana. Next base: position 4,299,971 of record JASAUF010000339.1, read on the forward strand.
TCCGCTAACCCATACGGGTCATGTTCATCATGTTCCAACATATACAATCATAAGGGCAGCCATGCACCAATATACAACAACTAGTCTTCCATGAGTTAACATAAATCACATAATTTAGCTATAAATCGAGGAAATCAAGCAAGTAGTTCAACAAATCAGCAATGTGACAACATTCCACGCCTTTACTCCTAGCATAATTGATATGTAACAACAATTCAACCAACAATCAACAATTTACAGCGATTCATGTCATTGTTTAAGCATAGTTAGCACCAAATCAAGAAATCAACAATCAACTAGCATAAATTTGGAGAAAGTTAGATATTTGCACCCTACATGAGCATGCAAATGCACAAGTCACAAATTTGGGGTATTAAGGTCTAATCCCCTTCCATACTTTCAGCAATTTCTAGTCCATTATCCAAATTATGCAGTCCAAATGAAAATTCAGCAACATACACTAACAATACACCACACACATTCACTAAACCTATGCTAGGCACAACAATCGGCCACCTAAAGGTAATGGTCCGCACCTATTGTTGACCAGAAGTTGTTGAGATCATCCTAACGGCGTCGAGTCCGTAAGCTTGACACACCGGGGCCTTGCATTGCATGGAGTGGCGGTAAGTTACATGCATGTGGCTAAAATTTAGGGAGAAATGGTCTGGAGCTCAATCTTACCTTGGATTGAAAGGGATTTTGCTCAAACGGCAATGGGGTCGGCACTTTCCGGCAATTGGAAGGTGTAGGTGTGGGGATTCCCAAATCCCAAGCACCACAAACCACAATCACCACCTAATCTCCTCTCTCTCTCTCTCTCTCTCTCTCTCTCTCTCTCTCTCTCAAAATTTTTGTTGCCAAAATTTCAGCAAATAAGGGAGGGGGTTGGGCTTTTATATGTCCATAATTATATCAGTCGACCCTGTTATTTGGTAATCTCCTCAAATGGCCATGTGGGCCCATTTTTTTTATATCATTGGGGTTGTCCAAATTGCCCCTTGGCCCATCTGATTCATTTAACACATGCCCCACCGCCCGATGAAGGGCTGGGCAAAGTTTGATCGCAAACGAATGCAGGGTCTTGCTGCAGCGGCCCGATTCACGATCAATGGTCACCATTCCACGATCAATGGTCAGATTTTGTGGGGAAGGGCAGGAAATTATTTTTGAGCTTTGGTGTGAATTAGAAGGAATCCAACGGCTGAAATGCCCGAATTTGCTTACTGAGAAACAGGCAAGTTTCAAGTGCTGGCTGTACGGCATAGTTCACCCATATCTAGGCATTGTCTGAGCCTGACATCCATGTGAGATCACAAGCCCAGTGAGGCCCTTGGCCTACCAAAGTGTCAAAGTTTCTGGTCCTTCCTCGGGCGATACCTGGCCCGTGCGGACAGTCACCAAGTGTAACTTGGGCATCTGGCTATGGCCCGTGCTCGGCCCGGTCACGATTTGATTTAATCACATCAATGGCTAAATTTGGATTAATTTATTAGTAATAGACCCACATATGCAGTCGAATCATTCGATCCTACGTCGGTTCGCACGTGAGCGCCTCAGGACACTGTTCCTTTTTGGACGGTGCGTTACAGTCAAGGTGCAACCAAATAGGACGCTTATATTTTTGGCCAAATTACCACCTGATGACCACCTCACACAACAATATTGGAGCTTGAAAGCTTCTTCTACAAGCAAAAACAAGTACAACATAACTCCCAAAAGAAAGGGACATTTTAGTCTACAAAAGAGTCAAAATTTTGTAGATTAATGCTTTAAAAAGTAGGAAATGAATAGTATATTTTCTCAAAATGACCATACATTAGGACAATTTTAATAAAAAATTCTAAAAATGATAAATGAAAAAATATCCAATCGGATATTCCCACCCGAGAAAATGGTTAAAAGTAACACTAGAGCAACTATTAAAAAGTATTAGCTGCGTTTGAACAATATAAAAGAGTTGGTATTAGTCCATGGGATTTTAAGCAAAATGGCCTTATGGTGGAGCCAAAAAGAATGCCTTTCTAAGATACTCCTTGCATGGCTTTAAATAACTTTTTAAAATTCTAAAGAGATAGAGTTGCTCCTTCCTTAAGCACCAAGCCTGTCAGGCCATGAGTGCGGCATGGAAGGCAGATTTCTTTGTGCAAAGTTCCTTAGCTGGCCTAGGTGAGGCCCACCCTAATGTTTGTGAGAAATCCATTCCATTCATCTGTTTTCTGAGTTCATTTTAGGATATGCGACAAAAATGATCCAGATCAAAGACTCAAAAAGACAAGAGAGGGAAAACTGAGGAAAGAAATGCCTATTGTTGAAACTGGGGAAAGAAAGTGGGCCGACTGAGTCTTGGATCCATCTCATTTTTTGTATCATTTTTTAAAATGACCTTGCAAGATGGATGGATGGGGTGGATTTCTCACGAACATCATGTTGGGCCCCACTTAAGTTGCCAGTGGGGCGGGGGTAGGAGGCAATCAGCTTCCGTCGGCAGAGGAAGGGGAGCGTATAAGGTGAGCCAGCCTCACCCAAGACGATATGGCCCTTACCATGGGTAGGGCTGTTCACGAGTCAAGCTAGCTCGAAAAGCTCGCTCGACTCGGCTCGAGTCAGCTCGGATTGACTTGGCTTTAATGGCCGATTCAAGCCAAGCCAAGCTAATTATTTGAAGCTCGGGTTGAGTTCAAGCCAAGTTCGACCAAGGGGCATTTCAACTCAACTCGAACTCGACTCGACTCGAAGCTCGAACTCGAGCTCAACTTGACTCGATTAATAAATATATTATATTATATATATATATATATTATTAATATAAGTTTTAAGTTTAAACTTAAAAATAAAAAAATAAAAAATAAACCCTAGAGTCTCTATGACGCACCCCCTTCCCTTTCCCTTTCTTCTCTTTCTTTGCCCACAAATACCAAACGCCCGCCTTGGACTACCACCATGTTTTCATTTCAGTTCCACAATAGTATGATTTCAATCTTTTGAGATCTACTTCTTAGGCGAGAAACCTAAGAAATTCGAAATGGGTTCTTCTCAGATTTGTTAGAGCTTCAAGGAAATCCAATGATCTGATTGGCTAGAGCTCTTTACTTGGATTTCTGATCTGTATTCTGCTCTTTTTATTTTTTAGTACTTGGATTTCTGCTGGTGGAAGAAGATCAAGAACAGATCGATTCTTACAGGTTTTCTCATCCGATTCGAAACTTTGTTTGGTTTTTTCATCGGGTTTTGCTTTGATTCTCTTAAGATTTTTGAATTTTTCATCAATGGAGGAAGATCAAGAACAGAATCCATTACTTTCTCATCCAACAAGCTCGAGCTTGACTCGAGGTAAACTCAATTCAACTCGAACCACTAGCTCGACTCGAACTCGACTCGATAGCTTTGGCAAACAAGCCAAGCTTCAATGTTGAGCTCGAGGCCAAGCTCGAGCTCGAGCTCAAACTCGAGTACATCATGGACAAGCAAGCCAAGCTTGGTCCACCTCGACTCGACTCGGCTCGATGCCCACCTCTAACCATGGGGCCCACCTCGATGTATTATATATCCACACCATCTATTCGTTTTTTCATATCATTTTAAGGCATATCCCAAAAAATGAATCTGAACCAATAAACAGGTGGACCATACCATATATATGCAATAGTGGTTATGGAACGTCATGCCATTAAAAACTTCTTAGGGGGCACCTTAATGTTCCCATAGTATTTATTTGCCATCCAATCTATCAGTAAGATCACATAAGTAAGGATGAATGGAAGAAATAAATATCAACTTGATCCAAAATTTTTTGGGCCATTAATGGGTTAATCACCACTATTTCTTATGGTATGGTCCCCTTGGGAGTTGGATATGCTACATTTTTGGGATAATGTGGTAAAATGATTTGAAAAAACAAGATGGACAATGTGGATATAGAATACATACATCAAGGTAGGCCCTATAATAAGGGCCACATAGTCTTGGGTCAGGTTGGGGTTTCACCTAATCCACTCTCCTTCCCTCCTATGCATGTGATTGCCGAGGGAAAGTCGTCCGCAAGAACTTCGCTAGAAACTTAGGTGGGGCTGGCCCACCGTGATGTTTGTGAGAAATTCACTCATTCATTCATTTTGCAAGCTTATTTTAGGACATGAAATGAAAAAAAAAAATGAATCTAAGACTCACAAAACCTGAGAATGATAACGGTGACCATTCACTGCCAACTATTTTCTTATGGTGTGGTCTACATAATCGATGGATATGGCTCAATCTTCAAATCATGACCTTTTATGAAATTCCAATAAGAATGAACGGGTTGGATTTGACACATACCCCAAGGTGGGCCCCATAGATGGTGTTCAAAACTCACAACTCTTAACACTTGACAACCTAGATCCTTAACATATGACAACCTCCACCCTTAGCATATGACAACCATGACTCTTAAATAGGGCTGTACATGAGTCAAGCTAGCTCGAAAAGCTCGTTCGACTCAGCTCGGATTGATTAATTAAGCTTGAAAGGCCGACTCAAGGCGAGTCAAGCTTGTTTATTAAAGCTCGAGTTGAGTTCAAGCCAAGTTCGAACATGGTGTATTTCAACTCGACTCGACTCGAAGCTCGAGCTTGACTCGGCTCGAGTAATATATTTTAATAATATATATATATATATATATTTAAGTTAAAAAAAAAAGAAGTTAAAACTTAAAAGTTTTTACTAAAAAACCCTACCCATCCCCATTCCCTCTTTTTCTTTCCCTTACCCTACCAAGGTAAACTCGACTTGACTCGAACCACTAGCTCGACTCAAACTCGACTCGAAAGCTTTGGCAAACAAACCAAGCTTCAACGTTGAGCTCGAGGGCGAGCTCGAGCTCGAGCTCGAACTCGAGTATAGCATGGATGAGTCAAGCCAAGCTTGGCCCACCTCGACTCGATGTACAGTCCTACTCTTAACATATGACAACCACGATCCTCACAACCTAGACCTTTAACACATGATAACCACTACCTTGACAATCTAGACCCTTAACACATGACAATGTCAATCCTTAACCATGACAACCTATACCCTTAACATATGACAACCTCATCCTTGACCCTTAACACTACAAGGATGGAGTCTGTGGGGCCCACCGTCAAGTATTTGTTATGGGTTGAGATTGTCATGTGTTACGAGTCTAGGTTGCCATGTGCTAACGGTTGTGAGGCCTACCATAGGATATATGTCGAATCCACTCTATACATTGGATTTAGAATTCAATTTAACCCCAATGACCCAAAGATTGAGTTACATTAAAATTTTTTAAGGCCCCCAGGAAGCTTTTATTGGTTAGTTTTCAATCCCACTGCTTTCTATGATGTGGACTTGAACCTTTGATATATCTCATTTTTTGGCTCATGCCCCAAAATGATCTTTTAAAATGGATGAACGGCGTGGATTATATATATATATATATATATATATATATATATATATATATATATATATATATATATATATTGCTTCTATGCGGTCGATCTCATGTGAACTTCTCGTGAGGTCTGTGTGGGCCCCACCATCATGTGTGTCAAACATCAACACTATGGATTTGATGGGTCCCCTTTAAATTATGGGATATCCCAAAAATCAGTCGTATACGGAACTTACGTGGGCCATATTATCTAAAATCATGTGAAGACATGCCTAAAACATATAAAAGCACTTGTTGGAGCCCACCTGAAACTTGGATGCGTCTTAAACTTGGTCTAACCCCTCATGCATGTGGGACACATAATGAATGGGTTGGATTTGCGAACCACATCTTGGTGGGCCCAACAAATGATTATGAATGTTTTAATGGGAGGGTAACCCCTCTCAACTTTTGTATGTGGTATGGCCCACACAAGTCATGGATTGACTTGATTTTTAAGCCTGAGGCCCACCATGGAGTGGTGCATTCGACTGATGGGGTAGATGTTCAACACGCATCACGGTGAGCCCACACAGCTCGACCTCATGAGAAGTTCCCATGAGGTTGACAACATAATACCATTTCCCATATATATATATATATATATATATATATATATATATATATATATATATATATATATATATATATATAGAGAGAGAGAGAGAGAGAGAGAGACACACTTAGCTACGCACCTTACATGCGAACCTTGCTATCAACCGTCGGATAAAGCAGACAGTCAAGATAAAGGCACTCTTATACACGAGTTTCAAAGAGCGAGTTTCCATCTTTAACATGCCTCTTCTACCTATTCTCTAACTCTTCGAAGGATGCAGTAGAAGCCTTTTATAGGAAGTTTTTCCGCTATGATGCTAGGTGGGTCCCACCAAGATGTTAGTGATAAATCTACACTGTTCATCCATTTTGAGAGGTCAATTTAGGACATGCGACCAAAAATAGGTGTATCCAAAACTGAAGTGGTCCGCATGAGAGGGAACAATGTATATTTAGTGACCACCGTTTAGATATTCATGGTGCAACAGAAGTTTTAAATTAGGCTAATATTTGTGTTCTCAGTTCATCCTAGTTCAAATGACATTATGAACGGTATGGATAGCGTGTAAACATCACTGTCGAACCTAAGGAAGTTTCAATCGTAGGAATTTCCCTACCCACTATTGAGGGTCAAATATTGTATATTATCCCCCATTTATATTTTGGTTTTATGAACATGATAATGCTTAATGTTCTATTTTACTCATGTTTGTGTTGCAAGGTGAATTTAAGAGCTTGGATTGAAAGGGATGCTAAAAGCATGGATTTTGTGCTCAAGAATCACCAAGGCAATTGATGGATCGTAGAAGACCAAAATTGAAGAATTCATATGTCAAAGATCCAAGAAAACTAAGTGAGGAATGAAGATAATCAAATATTTGAAGTGAAGAAAAAGAATTATGAAATCGTCCTGAAAAAGTATATTCTGAAACTCTGAGTTATTGTGTGAAATTGTGCAGAGTGAAATCTATTTTGGAAAACTGCACAGAGTAAAGTCTATTTTAGCAAACTGTATAAATTTGAGGCAGTTTATAGAGTTTTCCAACTAGGCGCGAAAGTTGAAGTTTCACAACTATAAATAGGACTCCCTATGATGTTCATAGGCATCTTCTAGGGTTTAAAGAGTGGAGCAAAATGGTGGAGAAGCCGTTGCTATGAGTTTTTCTTCTTCCTCAGTTGTTTTTATATTTTTTTAAGAGACTTGGGTCTAATCATGTCTATGGTTGGCTAAACCTCTTAGCATGATGAGATGTTTCTATTGCTTTGATTCATGTTTATGTTAAACTTCATGGATTCTAATTTGATATTTAAGGAATACTTTTAGTTTTTAATGGTTTATTGTGACTCAAATTACAGCAGATCTGCAATAACTTTGAGTATCTTTTTTTCCTGATTTGAGATTGTGAAATTAGTTAAGTCCTATTGTTCACCATCGTCCCTTGGGCATGGTAGGGTGATGAAATCCTTCTTAATATTTACAATTCTTTTGCTTTGAGATTATGAGATTGGTAAATCCCGTTGTTTGCTATTGTCTCCTGGGCATGGTTTGGTGATGGAATCCCTGCCAATTATCACAGTTCTCCTTCATTGAGAATTAGGTCAATTGAAGTTCAGATTTAGTTTTATTGATATATTTTTCAATTGGATAGGATAAGACTCCAATTCTAATTTTGTTACTTGAATCAAGCAAGAGGGCTCCCTGATCACTATAAGTAGATCCTTGGCATCCTAATTCCCACCTTTAAATTATTAGTTTTAATTACTTAATTCACAATTATTCTCTCAATCACTTCAGAACTAGTTTTACATCTTCTTCTAGTTCTACTTCTAGTTAATTTCAGAAACGCACAAGATCAGTACATGTGGATTTGACCTCGGTCTTACCGAGATTATTAGTACATCGTGACCTTACACTTGGGGTTGTGAACACCCACATCTTCCTTTAGTGCAACCCACTTAAATCTTGGATCCCATTCAAATTTTCTCTCAAGTATTAGAATGATCTCACAAAATGGATGGATGGGATGGATTTCTCAAAAACATGATGGTGGGCCCTACCTAGTTTCTAGTGCATTAACCACCTGCTAAAGACTTTCGCGTGATTCTTTGGATGAAATGAAGTTTTAAATGGATTGGCTACTCCCCTGTGGGTGCTTTGTGGACCCCAACATGATATATGTGTCTCATCCATGTCATCCATACATTTTTAAAAATAATTTTATTTATGAACCCAAAACTGAGGTAGATCAAAATCTCAAGTTGGCCACACAGTGTTGATTGAACTCTCACCAATAAAAACTTCCTAGGGCTACTAAAGTTTTGGATTAAGCTGATATTTGTTTTTTGCCATCATCTAGGTCTGTATGACCTAAACGACAGGTCCGATGTCAAATAAACATGACAGTGGGCCGTAAAAATTTTTAATAGTGAGAATCATTATTACCGCTGCTTCCTATGGTGTGGTCCACTTGAGATTTGGATCTGCCTCAATTTTGAGATAATACCATGAAATGATAAGGAAAAATGGATGAACGGTGTGGATAAAACCCATACATCACGTGACCACTCAAAGCTCCTGCCCATTCCTAATGGAGACGGGCAGGCGGGCAGCGGTAGGACGCTATCCGCATACCCTCCGTACACGCGAATGCTCAGCTTACCACTACATCGCACGGGACTTATGCAAACTTTTTCGAGAAGTCATTATAAGTGATGTGACTCCAAAATTTGAACGGTCCACGTGAAGCAACACCCCATGGAACCTTTTGCGCCCAATTTTTACTTTGATGGAAAACTTTGGTGGGCTATGAAAAATGAAAACAGTATCCTCCCTTGATTTGCATTTCTCTTTTCTATGGCCCACGAGAATTTCTGACTAGGGTGAAAATTTATCCTTTAAGGTTTCATGGGATTCCGCATCAAATGGACCGTTCGGATTAGACATCCATGACACGTGTGCAAAGGTGCATACATGCGTAGGTGGCTAGGTGAGCATGACTTCTCCGTACATCCGCTCCCGGATTTCGCATGAAGTTACGGTGCTGGAGAAAGAAATTCCCACAGTTGAAACCTCCATGGGCTCCACCTTGATGTTCAAATGCTATCCAGACCGTTTATAAGGTCATTCCCAATTGGATGAAGTGAAAACTCCAAAAATATGTTCTTAAATTTTATTTTATTTTTTGGCATAAAAATGCTTCAAACGGTGCTCACTGAATTACAATCCAAACCATTAATAAAGTGGCCCAAATGTTTACGAGGTCATTACCACCAGGATAAACTGAAAGAACAAAAATATTAGCTTGATCGAAAGCTTTTATAGCCCCATGAATGTTTCAACTGTGGGCGTATAATATCCATTGTTTTTATCGTGTGGCCGACTTAAACTTTCAATCGGCTTCATTTTAAGGCACATACCATAAAATGATTTGGCAAAACATTTGGATGGAGTAGATTCCTCACAAAAACTATAGTGGGCCCCACAGAGTTTACTCGATATGCCCAATTTGCTTCCCTCCCGCTTCACTGGTAGACTCAGCACACCCATGCATCACATGTTAGAACCATCTTACGAAGGCAAAATCAGACTAATCAAACACTTTGAGAAATTCAATCAATACCTTATAAAATGGGCAGTGGAGATTGTCCGCACAGAAATGTCCTATCAACAATATCAACAATCTGAGCCATTCATTTGCTAGAGACCATCATGGATCACTAATTGTTTTAAATCACTCCTTTTATCAGGCAATCCATTATGCCCACGGCTTAGAAGATAAATGGTTATATAAGAGAAATAAAAACTTATGGCATGCTTCAACCATCTGCTCGACATCAATTTTATTTGTAAACCTTAAAATTTATGTTTCAGGCCTAGTGAACTATTCAGATTGAAAGATTGAAATCACCATAATACCAATTCTGACGATAATGAAGGCATCATGGTACACTCCATGTAAAACAGCCCACCAAAGGTGATAAAGGCACTGGGAACCCACCAAAGGACAAAAATTCCTATATGGTGTAATAGAAATATTATCCTATGGTAAGCAGACGGCTACTTTTTTACAAAGATATCAGACACATGGAATCTCATGAAATCCCATGAATCACGCAGCACTCAAAAATCAACTGGAAGCGGAGTAACTCGATGACTCAGCTTGGTGGGCCCATTGTACATGTGCCCAGTCAAGTGATGAGGTTGGCCCACCAAGGCCTGAAAACGGACGCTTGAAACTAAGAAAGATAGTTTGTCCACTAGATTGTCGCACTGTGTTACTTGGTCATCATGCATTTGTAAGCGGCCCATTAGATGAATGGCAACTACGAACACTCGGATGAGGACTATAACAAGCCTCTGATTGCAAGCCAATGGTGCAGATGGTTGGGTTGGTTGCGTTTGAACAATATGAAAGAGTTCGGGTCATGGTCCACCCATAGCATGGCTCAACGGACCACCGATCTGGAGTAAACCAACCATGGGCACCGCATGTTAGAACCAACAGCCAGGCCATTCAGGACTGTTCAATCGATCAGCCCTGCCGGCTTTCCGTTAGCTCTGAAAGACATCCTATGGGTTAGGAAGCAAAAATACATGACACTAATCACATAATTTCAGGCATGCAATCAGCACCGTATAAAATGGGTTTGTACATAAATAAGTCTAGTCAACAATCTTACCCATTCATTTGTGACGCAGGGATGAACGTGACGAGGATAAATATTCCGAATCCACGGAGCTCCTCTGGACTCCCATTTGTGACGCAGGGATGAACGTGACGAGGATAAATATTCCGAATCCACGGAGCTTCTCTGGACTCCTCACAGAGACTTCTCGAATCCACGAGGAAAGAAAGCAGAAAATAGAAATAAATTCTAATAAATTCGAAACTGATTAATTGATGAATAAAAACGAGTTCATAACCCTTTAAATAGGGATACTAAGCAATAGGAAAGAAATCGGAATCAAACTACAACTAAAACTCCTAGAAATCGCGACTTACTATAAATAGTAAACTTACTATTTATAGACGGCCGTGTTACTATTTATAGACGGCCGTGTCTATAGTGCGCAAGGTTTTCGGCCAAAAATAGTAAGTGTCCTATTTGGCTTCACCAAACCGTTCTCCTAATTATTCTAAGCTCTTTTCACGTTGGGCGCAACTCCTAAAGCCAGACGGATGAAGAGTTATAATCAAACAAAAACTTACTATTTATAGTAAAAACGAAATAAAAACAGGGAAACGACCGTCGCTCCAGGGGTTTTTCGCAATTCTGGGCGTCGCAACCCTGCATAGCAGGGTTGGTTGGCTAAAGTAGCTCGTTCTACCCCAAAATCATATATTTTACGTTAACTAACTCATTCTGGTTTGTGAGATACGCACGATTTAAGGTCCGATGGTCTGGATCACTTCTGTCGCCGACTAGGCCTTTTCTGATCTATCTTGGCCATGAAACTGTCCACGACCTGCTCTACATCAATTTGTTAGAGACCATTACGGATCGCTTATTTTAAAGCACTCTTTTTACTGTGTAATCCTATCCATTCCATCCACGTACGGCCTAGAAAACAAACGGCTATGTTAGAGGGGGGAAAGTTAAGGAATGCTTCAACCATTTGCTGGTATCAATTTTAATAGCATCCCTTAAAAAGATTGTGATCCAGACATAGTAAACGGTTTCATATTTATCTATCGGAATCTCCTGATATTCTAATTATGAAGATCATGAACCTACCACGGTACACTCCCATAAGCGAGCGAGCGACCAGACAGGACCCACCAATGGCAAAAGATGCCCATATGATGCAATATACGCGGTATCCAATGCAAATGGACGGCTACTTTTTGACAAGATGGCAAAGATATCAGATAGGTGGAGTCTCATGACTCAACGCAGCACTGAAAAAATGGGAGCGGATCCACTAAGGTGGGTGCAGACCCTTACAGTGGAGCCCACAGTGATGTATGTTCCTTAAATCCACACCGTCCAACCATTTTAAAATCTTATTTTAGCATATGATGTAAAAAATGAAGCATGCCTAAATCTTAGGTGTACCGCACCACAGGAAATAGTCGTGATTGAATCCCCACCATTAAAAACTTCATACACTCTAAGGGAATGTTTATTTGCCATCCAACAAGTTAATATAAGGTCACAAAAACCTATACCAAGAGACCACACAAATATCATCTTGATCTAAAGCTTTGGTGGGCCACAAATTTTTTAATGGTAAATTATTATTGTTTCTTGTACTAGGTACATCTGAGATTTGGATCTGCTTTATTTTTTAGATCATGCCCTAAAACAAGGTTTCAATGCAGAGGGATGGTGGGGATGTAGTCACATGCATCAAAGTGAGCTCCACATTCAAGGGTCCCACACACCTAGGTGGATCCGGGGATCCACTAAAGCCGAGCTCCTCAACAATCAACTCCTGGGATCCACTAAAGCCGAGCTCCTCAACAATCAACTCCTGCATTCACACCCGGATCCATAGCTCAAGCGGTGGACTGAGTGAAAGATACCTTGTTTCAACACTGAGGTCTTAGCTAACAGTGAAGTGTGAACTGACTGTGGGTGTACTAACAAGCTAACCAAAAAAAAAAAAAACTTCCGCATTCACAATGGTGGGTAGGCGCACCATGGATCCACCCTTTCACTGGAGTTTGTACCTAATGAGTAATTAGGTTGGTCTATTAGATTGTCCAACCGTATTACTTAAATTATGTTTCATTTCCATAGCATCCAATGCTTGTGCAATTCAATCAAACAAGAAGGCAAATGTGTTAACGAGGGCTTGCATTTGGTTAACGTGTGGTTAGAATGGTGTTGGCGTGCCAAAGTTACATTCGACTTAAGCTTAATTGAACATTAGTGCCCCTACTAATATGAACCATTTAAGACAAAATTCAAGGAATGACTACCGCCCTCTCAACCACTAACTATAATAACAATAGGCGATTTGTAGAAGGGTAATAGTTAGTCATTCCAAATAGATTCTTTTTACCTTTTGTCTTTATAACTTATTCTTTAACCAATAATTGCAACCAATGTATTTTTTAATAAAAACAGATGAGTAGTGGAAAAACTAGAAAATGTCATATACTTAATAGACAACATATTATACTTATCCTAAATTCCAACTATTCATGAATAATTACATGAGGCTACATTGTTAATAAGTACACGGTATCTCTTGTAAGTCTTATCATCTGATACATTAGAGAGTGAAGATACCTACAATCAGTCACACATACCCACGTAATTTATGAAAGAACAATGATAATTGCAGAGTAGAACTAATGAGAATGAATCATGGAAATTATCAGATGAACAAATGATGTAAAGCGGGTCGCGGACAATTACATGGCAAATAGTGAAGATACTTCTACAGCATCAGTCACTTGGACATACCCACGATTCGATATTTATATAAATAGTAAAGATAACTCTTCATCCGTCGGGCTTTAGGAGTTGCGCCCAACGTGAAAAAGCTTAGAATAATTAGGAGAAGAAGCCAAATAGGACACTTACTATTTTTGGCCGAAAACCTTGCGTAATTTAGAAAGAACAATGATAATAGAGTTTACTAATGAGAATGAATCATGGAAATTATCAGATGAACAAACATCAATTATCCACCTCATATGAAGCGGATGGATGGTTCATAAAATAGGTTTATAAAAACAAGTAGATCACTGGGGTCGAAAACCCAAGACCAAATACTTTCCAAGCGCTACTCTACTCCACTTATAGTATGCCTGCGATACTTTTTCACTTATGGCTAATGCACGCTCGTCCTCTACAATTCACTTTCCATCATGTTCCTTTTGACTTTATATACAAGCAATTTAGTAGTATGTTAGATGATATACTAATTAAATACCATTCCTCGGGATTCATGGGAGGTGAGAGGAGAGAGTTGTTTCCACATTGGCATCCTGAATGAGTTGCTTACATTATATATGACACTTTACCTTAAAAGGCCTAGCTTTTCATAATGCCAGCATCCCTTATCATACATGACCTTATCCTTCTGCTTGTTTTTCTTATCAGGATGATGTCCAAAACCCCTTAAGAGTTATTCCCTTTACTTTGGTATCCTGATTATCTATTTCTCATTTTACAGACTTGAAAGAGATCACTGGGAGCTCATATAACGGTTCTGGGTCTGCAAATACTTACCTGTCGTGGGCCGTTAAGATTGGCAATTGGAGAAATATGGATGATGTCACCAGCAGTGTTTTCCATCCTCCATCACTATGATCTGATCATGTCCAATCTGAATTTAACAGATGATGATGAGTTATTAGGTACACATGCATTGGATCTGACTGTTAATTTGTGAACCACAATTTGGGTCCCCATGGACAGGCCCATATAAAACTTTCAGACCCAAAAGATAAAAGGTGGGGTAGCGGCGACAATGGGTCAGGCTCAGGTCAGATTAGAGTCATCCGAAGCTCGGCCCATTTACAAAATGGCTAAGTGTTCTTACCCAAACCCAACCTGTCACCCGCTACCCTTTTGCTCGACCCAAACCAATTAAAATTCATCAAGCCCAACCCTGACCGACCCGACATGACCATACTAGGGTTTAAGAATGTAATATGAGACTAAAGCAATTCTCATCCAAGCCTAATTAGTTAATACTTACAAACATAGATATGCCATGGGGTTGTATCTTTCCTCATCGTCTATCAAATTGTTTCAGATTTTGGGCCAAGTCAGGTTGGATCATTTGGCCTAACCCATGTATAAGCTCAATGGGTGAATCAATTGGCTACGGTTCATGATGCAGGGATGAACATGATGAGGTCAATTACTGTCTTCGTCGAGGGGATAACTACTCCGAATCAACTAAGCTTCTTTGGACTCCTCACAGGGATACCTCAAATCCACGAGGAAAAATAAGAAAATACAAAGTAAATTCTAGAAATTCAAAATTTAATTAGAAGATTATAAAAATAAATTTTCAACCCTTTAAATAGTGATACTAAACTTTGGAAGAAGTTTCAGAATCAAACTCTCTAAATTTTGTAACTTACTATAAATAGTAAATTTAGTAAGTGTCATATATTTGGCTTAACCACCTCATTTTACTAATTTTTCTAAGAACTTTTCATATTGGACACAACTCCCAAAGCCCAGAGGATGAGGAGTTATAATCAAACTAAAACTTATTATAAATAGTAAAAACAGAAATAAAATGGATTTTTGACCATCAATCTGATGGAATCTCACAAATTCAGCTGGGCAACCCTGCATGGCTAGGTTGGTTGGCTAAAGTATCTCCTCCTACCCCAAATTCATATATGGTACGTCGAGTAAATCATTTCAGTTTGCGAAATACGCATGTTGTTAGGTTCTGGCGGTCTGGAAGATCACCTGCACCTTTGATCGGGCCTTCTCTAGTCCATCTTGGACATGAAAGTGTCCACGAACCATTCTACATCAATAAATCTTGAGACCGACCCATTTACCGAAATAGGCTACATTTGTAAGCCAAGCCTGACCGACTATGTATAGGCCAATCCAATCCATTAAGGGGTGGTAGTGGGTGGGTCAATCTGCCCCACCCACTTCTGAGCAAGATTGGTGAGAAACTAAGTACAGAGCTGTTGGTCTGGGGAGAGAAAGTAAGGGCAGTTCTGGATCCAGCAGTCAATGAACCCAGGGATGGGTGGGGTTTGGTTGGATCAACTGGACCGAATAACAATTTAATGGGTCCTCTAGGTTGGGTCAAATCGGGCCTCAAATTATTAACCCATTTTGGACGCTCATCTTATTATTTGAATAATTCAAGTATTGAAGTATTTTACTTCATTATTTATTTTATTTTATTTTAACTTTTTATTCTTCAATCACTGTGTTGACATATAGGGGGTTTACCCAGGTAATTCCTTTACGGTGAGACCCACCTTGATTATGTGTTGTATATCCATCTTGTCCGTCCGTTTTTCCAGCCTATTTTAGGACATGGTTTAAAAAATTGAGTAGATTCAAATCTCAGGCAGACCATTCCACAGGAAACAACGGTGAGTGAATGCCCACCATTAAAAGCTTCCGATGGCCCACTGTAAGAAGATTTGTTATGTTTGTTTGCCATCCAACCCGTTGATAAGGTCAACCAGACCTGGATGAAGGGAAAATACAAAGATCCACTGGACCAAAACTTTTGTGGTCTAAAGAAAGATTTTAATGGTCATTTACCACTTTTTCAAATGGTGTAGTCCACCGGAGATTTGGATCTTCTTAATTTTTAAAAGAACTAAAATGAGATGAAAAAACAGATGGGGCGGCATGGATATACAACATATTCAATAATGTGGGCCCCACAGGGAAGGGGTGTTACCCGGGCAACATTTGATTCTCTCCCCAAAATATAGATGATTTGGGCGGCTGATAAAGACCCGATCCAACGGTCAATATCCAAACCTGTCCTATTGAGAATTTGTAGTAGGTGGGGATGTTTTCTAGCCCTCGTCTCTCAACTGACCTGTATTGGATGCTCCGGCTGACCCAACCAAAATGAAAGTTATTTGACGTAGGGGAGGACGTGAGGTCGAGCACCGTCTTCCTCAAGGGGATTACTGTTCCGAATCCACAAAACTTATCCGGACTCCTCACGGAGGCTTCTCGAATCCAGGATAAAGAAAACAAGCAAAATAAAAAATAATTTATATAAAATCAAAATTGATTGATGAATTAAATAAACGAGTTCACAACCCTTTAAATAGGGATACCAAGCAATGAGAGAAATTTCAGAAATATATCATAACTAAAACTCCTAGAATTCGCAACTTATTATTAAATAGTAAACTTACTATTTATAGACGGACATGATGTCTATTAGCGTGCAAGGTTTTCGGCCAAAAATAGTAAGTGTCCTATGTTGCTTCACCAAGCTGTTCTCGTAATTATTCTAAGCACTTTTCATGTTGGGCGCAACTCCTAAAGCCCAACGGATGAAGAGTTAAAATCAAACTAAAACTTACTATTTATAGTAAAAATGGAATTAAAATAGGAAAACGAGCATCGATCTAGTGTTATTTCACAAATCCGGGTTGTGCGTTGCAGGGTTAGGTGGCTAAAGTAGCTCGTTCTACCTAAAATCATATATTTCACGTCTGATAACTCATTCTGGATTGTGAGATATGCCCGATCTAAGGTCTGACGGTCTAGATTACTTTTGCCGTTGACTTGGCCTTTTCTGATCTATCTTGGTGATGAAACTGTCCATGACCTGCTCTACGTCATTATTTGATACTCGAGCTGCACATGACTCTTCCTCAAAAACGATATGATACAATGGCTACTCTGGAATTTTTCCGAGAGGACATTAGAAGAGATGAAAGAAAAGAAGAAAATAGGAGGGGAGGGGAGGTGAATGGCAGTCACGGATGGGTTGGAAGAGTGCTCTGGCACATAAGTTCACAAAGACCGGAAGACTTCAGAGCTCACAAAAGGAGAGATTGATCGGGTGCAGGTCAGCAGAGCTCGGGGATATCAACAAATGGGATGAAATAGCCAACTCAGGTATTTATAGAATTACTTGGTGCCACATTTATTCCCATGTGGCACCACAAGTCAACACGGGAGCCTGAGGTGACGATTCAAGAGACGTGCCCCTCCACATGGTGGCAGGGGATTTACTAGGGCAGAGATGTGATGGCTCGCATGACAGTTGTTGCCTTTGATTTGTCCAAAATCTGAGGCGGCGATCTGCCATAAATGCGTGCCCATTCATACTATGCGATAGTAATCATGCCTTTACGGTTTTCGCGCCCGCTGTTGATTTTTTAGCTACCACCCTTGCCAGTTGTTGGAAAGCTCGGCCTGGATTTGAAATTTTGAAAAGATTGGGCGTTGGTGTATAATTTGAACATGAGATTTCCGTGCGTTTGGACCAGTTTACAAGTCTTACTCCTAGGCTCGTACATGCCGAGCTCGACAGTAGGGGGCAATTATCGTGAGGAAAACCGATATAATCCACCACGCCGATAAATCAACAATATGTGCAAGAGGTATGTGTCTAAGATGGGCAAGCTCCTTGGAGCGGCCCGAGCATAAGAGCCGTCAGCAAGGGATGAGAAGTTTTCCGTAACTCAGAGACAAGCTACCGAGCCGACCTATCAAAGGGATGATTCAGTGGAAAGGAGTCATCTCAGTAGGACTATCTACTATGTGCTCGGGTCCAAAGGTTTGAGCTCACTCAACATCCTAAGCTAACCAGGTCGACCACTGCTAAAGGCGGCATAAGAACTCTAGGATCTAATCTAATCCTGACCAAGTACCTCTCTAATAAATAGGTATAAGGATCCCGTATAATCAGGGATCCTCTTGCATATTCGAGAAGGACATGAAAACTTCAATAATATCCTGCACTCTATATAAACAGCAACAAGCCTTCAAAAAAGAGGATAAGACACTAGAGCCCTAGCCTCGTTATCAGTTATATTACTCACAAATCTTGACTTGGGCATAGGAGGGCCTACAGCCGATAAGACACGACTAACTTCAATTATTGGCCTGATTCTTGCAACAACAAGCTTCACATTGTTAAACTATCAGGAGTCATTTGGCACCTTAGATCGGAGGGGATTGGAGGGGATTAGAGGGGGTTTCAAATCCCCTTGGTTGTTTAGCAGCATAAAGTAACTGGGGATTGCCAATCCAGGGGGTTTCCAATCCCCTCTTTGAGGGGGTTTGTAATCCATGGTGAGAGCTTGGATTACACCTAAAATCATTTCAATAGTTGCAGGTATAAATGTATGTCACTGTACACTATCATTCTACTAGGCACATGGCCCATTAACGATGATCAGCACCGTCCAAACATTGTTCATGTAGATCAGCATCATCCAAATATTATCTAGCACCGTTCAAACATTGTCCATATTAATCAACAATTAAAAATCGTTGGTTAGTCACTCAGACATGATCTTGTGCTTGCGGTCCATCTGAGACTTGGAATTTCATCATTTTTAGGCAAAAAATATATTTTAGCGGGCTTATTACAACCATAGTGTCAAAAATTATATATCTCACTAATTGGGGATATTAAAGTTGATTTAGTAATTAAATTCAAACCCCTGTAAATATGTCATGTATAGGTGTTGAGGACAAAATCTGGATCACTCTCCACTCCTCGAATAGACCTTGGTCCTGCATAAAGGGTGAGCAAAGGAGACCCTGGCTATACTGGGGGACCCTCCGATGCCTAAGTCAGGTCAAGGGAATCGGGGTCTAAATTGAAAGGTAGAGGGAGAGTGCAAGATGTTGCGTACCTGTAGCCATGGGGTCCTTGTGTATTTATACCTGACTATTGAATGATTTGGGTCTGTTAATCACGACATCATTTACTCAATCAAGGATATTCTCGGATCGTGGGGATACTACGCGCAATCCAAGGATCATGTGTTGTATTATGCGCATCGTGCGTATCCGCTCTCGAAGTAATCGGCCACGTCTTCTTATAGTAGTTTTCAAGTTTAGCTTGGCGCATAATGTACTCGTATCTTTTTCTGACCTCGGCCCGGGACATCCTCCTTAGGAAAGAGATAGGGATGAGGACGAGGGCGAGAGCTCGGCTTCCTTTGGATGAAGATGAGGATGAGGACGAGAAAGAGAGCTCGGCTCGGCCATCCTCTCCCAGAATATAGCTTGCCGATCCGACTACAAGCCTCAGAGTAGAAGCCTCCTTTGTAACTTGCTGAGGATTTTTAATTATGCATCATGATGGCTACTTGCTCGCCCGACTGAGTTAGTATAGTCTCGACCCTTGGAATTATATAGAGGGTTCGGATCTTCCCATAATAGAAGCCCCCTACTCTTCGAGGTCGGACTCCGACTCGGAGAGTAATGATATTTGGAAGATCATCCACTTCCTTAGCCCTACTCCTTTTCACTGTTATCATGAATATTTGAAGCATCGCCTTTTCAGGGTTTCCCACTCACTGGTTGTTCTACGTGTGATGGCAGTTGGGATTTCGAATCGTCATTCGCAAATTGCGGTCTACCACGTATATACTATGAAGCGTCCAAGCGACGCTCCTTCTTAGTAGTAGTTTCATCTATCCAGAACGTGCCGCTTGATGTCAGAATTGTACTGTCTGACAGGGTGAGCCAGTAGTAAACAGCCACGTTTACTTAGAAGTCGGCTCGTATCGGTCTCGCTGCAGCCATAATTCCTCACCATTAATGCGAAGATTCTGTCTAGCTTATATAAACCCCCTCCGAAATCGTTCTTTCTATTTGTATTGTGAATTTCTACTGGAAATCGCCCTCATCAGAAATAGTCTTCGTTGGAGATTGCTTTCGTCGGAAATCGTCCCCATCGAAAATCGCCTTTCACCGGAAATCGCCCTCACCGGAAATCGCCTTTTTCACTGGAGAGAGGGTTCAGCATATTCTCATAAGGAGTGGAGTCACAACAATCTTCGCTGAGGTGCTAGCTGTACTGCTGTGAGTCTTCCTCCACTTAAGTGTATTTTCCTTTCATATTGGGTGTCCATCGAGATGAGTTCCGTTCGGGGAGCCAGCTCCGAAGATGAACAAGAAACCTTCGCTTCAGGATCCGGAGAGTCTGAAAGCCCCTTTGAGGCCATTAGGGCTATGCCCCTTCGTGATTCAACCTCGGCCCAGAGGTCTGTTAATAAAAAGGGTAAAAGCCGTGGCAAAGGAGTAAAGAGGACTCTCTGTAACCCTGCAGGATGGTCGAAAGCGGGCCCCAGGGGAGGTCGACCTAAACCACTAGTCCCTGGGGGATCAGTTGTGGTCGAGTCTCAGATAAGTCAAATTCAAGAAGATTATCAAATCCCCGACTTAGTTCATATATGAGCTCCCGATCCTATAGACCAAGTAGGGTCTCCAGCCGAAGGAGAGATTGTCATATTCATATGTGCTCTCCAGTGTGGGTTACAATTTTTCATCCATCCTTTCCTTCGTGAGCTGACAGCGCAACTGGGGATTGCGCTAGGGCAATTTGTTCCTAACTCTTGGAGAATTCTGGCCTCTACATTCGTTCTTTTGCATCGGGCAGGGAACTAGAGGCTGACACCAAGGGAATTTTCTTTTTTATACATGCTCAAATTTGATAACACGGATAAAGCCTGGTGGTACTTCTCAGCTAGGCCTCCGTATGTCCCAGATCTGATAACATAGATTCCTTCTTCCAATAAAGATTGGAAAGGGAAATGGTTCTGGGCTTCAGGAGAATGGGAAGCTTCGGCCTCTGAACTGGATCGGTTGGAAACGCGAGTCCCCACTAAGTTTGTTAATCCAGTTTGTTGAACTTTTTTTAATCAAATTACACACCCATTTCTTTTGTGCCAAAATCTTACTGCTTACTTCTTGCAGTTCAACCGAGGGGGGCTCCAGAACTCTCTCCTTTTTACAAGCGTCAGGTGGACCTGGTCCGAGTTGTCCCTACTGATCAGTGTACTTGGTTCGGGCTCATCAATCCTGAGAGTTTGGTTTCGTCTGGTTTCTACAGAGTCTAACCCACACTCTTTGCCCTAGGTAAGTGGTGTTAGTAGAGTTGAAGATCGATTGGCTTGTCGCCTAGGGTCATTTCTCACTCTCTTATCCTTTTTACAGGAATGGAGGTCGGGGGTTCGAAGAGGAGAAGGCCACCGCATCCTTCTATGGACGTTGTTCTTTTGTCTGAACCGAAAACTCAGGCGATGTCAAAGAGGAGGAGAACCTCCGAGGCTAATGTTGAGGCTCATACCCTTGCTCTTGAGGAGGTTGGGGCTCCTACCCAAGCCGAAGTTGGAGCTCTTGCCCGTGTTAGAGTCCCAAAGGTTGGGGCTCTTGTCCGAGTTGAGGCCATTACCATCTCGTCACCCTCTGCGGGGCAAGCCCCCCAAGCGGGACCTTTCGGACTCAGGAGGGAGGTAGTGGAGGAAACACTAAGTGAGGCAGCCTCGATGCGACTAGCAGTCCCTGTGGCTGATATTGAGCCCCAGCTGGGCCATACCGAAGTCATGACTGGACGTATGAGCACGCCTGAAGAGGGTGCTCAGATTTCTGCTGCGAGCGAGGTCAGAGGATCGTCCCCCGTTTCCCCCTCTTCGAGGACTTCTGTGCCTCCATCCGTAGACCTTCCCCTCGGTTTTCACATGGCCCAACTAGTTCCTTGGGCTGCTAAGCACGCTCTAGAGGCTCAGATCGCTGAGACCCTCTCTTGTCGTCATGTTAACTTTATGAATGATTATGCTGCCATGATGTATTAGTCATTGCCGATGATGGTTGAGGTGAAGGAGAGACTGAAAGAGATGGAACGGCTTGAAGCGGAGCAGGCTGAATTCATGGCCGAGAAGGCGAAGCAAGAGGTGGATCGGGCCAGGTTCAAAGAAGAGAGGGCAAAGCAGGACACACGACGAGTCGAGCTTGAGGAGAAACTTGGGGCCTCAATTGCGGAGGTGGAGGAACTCAAAAAGATCGTGATAGAGGCTCGAGCGACAGAGCTTCAACTCCAAGGGGAAGTCACCCGACTTCAGACTCGCTTGGATGCGGTTGAACTTGAACTTGAGAGTTTGCGTCAAGCGAAACAAGACTTGGAGTTCAAGGCCACAGAAGCTGAGTCGGGAATTGAGGCAGCGAAGGAGATCTTAAATTCGGAATGTCTTGCTGCGGCCAGGCACCTCGTCCAGCAACGGCAGGTCCTCGAGTCTGCTGCATCTGTGGAGAGAGCTTCTCTGCGAGCTGAATTGGAGGCTCAAGCGGTCTTACGAGCGGATGCGGCGGAAGCAGAGTATAAAAATTCCGCCGAAAGAGCTCAGGAGCTAGACAAACTGTACGACTTTGGTTATGACACAAGTTTTGATGCTTATCTGGCCGAGGTCAAAAAGCTTTACCCAGCTCTAAACTTCGATGCCCTCTCAACGGACCTTGCTTACGTAATAAACGGGATACTGTTTACCTTCGACCTCCCTGATCAGAGCCGAACTGACTGCAAAGGCTGAGACCGCGTGGTAAAGGAATAGGGACTCATCTTCTTCGGATTTGGACAGCAAAGGGGGCGAACCTAGGTCTTGTTTTAGTTATTGGAAGGCTTGCTCGCACTCCGATGTCCATTCTGCCTTCTTATGACCCTTCAACTATTGGAAGAAGTGGAGGCATTTATCCGTTGCTCTGGATATGAAACGTCCGAGTGCCGCCACTCGCCCCGTCAGGTATTGTATTTCCTTAATAGTTCGAGGTGATTTCATGTCAAGGAGTGCTTTGATCTTGTCAGGATTTGCCTCGATTCCCCTTTGACTGACCTGAAAACCAAGGAATTTTCCTGAACCGACTCCGAAGGCGCACTTCGTTGGATTCAGCTTCATCTGGTATTCTTGGAGGACGGCAAACGTTTCTCCGAGATTTGTTAGGTGATCGGATGCTTTGATACTTTTCACCAACATGTCGTCGACATATACTTCCATGGTGCATCCGATCTGTTTGGAGAACATCTGATTCACTAGTCTCTGATACGTGGCCCTAACATTTTTTAGGCCAAATGGCATGACCCGGTAACAATAAAGTCCCTTGTTTGTGACAGAGTTAGTCTTCTGCATGTTTAGGGGTTGCATTGTGATCTGATTATAACCAGAATATGCGTCCAGGAAAGAGAACAACTCATGTCCCGCTGTGCTATCCACCAGCTGATTGATCTGAGGCAGCAGAAAACCGTCTTTTGGGCAAGCTTTGTTTAAATCTGAGTAGTCTACGCAAACCCGCCACTTCCTGTTCACTTTCTTTACGAGGACCACATTTGCGATCCAATCAGAATAATGCACTTCTTCTATAAATTCTGCGTCGAGCAGGACGGAGACCTCGTTGGTTATTGCTTCATACCGTTCGGCATCGAATGACCTTCTCTTCTGCTTGACAGATTTGTGATCTGGATCCACATTCAGCCTGTGGACCATGACTTCCGGAGAAATTTCAGGCATATCGTGGCGGGACCATGCAAAGACATCCTTATGTCGTTGCAGAAATGTTAGAACTTCAAGCCGTTGCTCAGGATTCAGTGACGTCCCGAGCTAAACTGTTCTGCTCGGATCGGTTTCATCGAGCGGCACTTTCTCCAGGTCCTCCACCAATGAGCCTTCCATAGGCCCTCGGGGGTCTAAAACATTTATAGTGAGCGCCTGCTTAATCGACCCCTTCCTTACTGCCGCTGCATAACATCTCCGAGCCTCTCATTGATCGCTTCGGAGGTAGCCTATCCCGCCCTCGGCGAAGAATTTCATCATCAAGTGATAGGTAGAGACGACTGCTCTCATTGCATTCAGAGACGGTCTGCCCAGGATAACGTTGTGTACAGATGACATATCGACAACTAAGAAGTCTACCATAAATGTGACTTAATGTTGCCCTTCTCCCGCAATCACGGGAAGGGAAATGGCTTCTTCGGAAATCACTCTTTCCACGGCAAAGCCGTGCAGAGGGGTCTTCACAGGTCTGAGATGAGACTGTGGAATCCTCATTCTTTCAAAAGCTTCAAATTAGAGTACATCGGCCGAGCTCTCGGTGTCGACCAAAATACGATATACTTTGTGATTCGCTATAGTCATGGTGACTACTAGAGCGTCATCATGCGGGTGCTGAATCCCGCGCGCATCTTCTTCCTTGAACGTCAGAGTGCATGGACTGACCCGAAGTTCTTTACTGGGCCGTTCAGTTAAGTGAACGTAGTACTCCAGTTCAGACTTCT
Source organism: Magnolia changhungtana (assembly GCA_030180095.1). Taxonomy (NCBI): domain Eukaryota; kingdom Viridiplantae; phylum Streptophyta; class Magnoliopsida; order Magnoliales; family Magnoliaceae; genus Magnolia; species Magnolia changhungtana. The sequence continues at coordinate 4,324,672 of JASAUF010000339.1, forward strand.
TGGAGTGAGCCTTTTGCGCTCTATTTGAATCTCCTCCGCCGAACGAGCCCCCGAAGATGGTACGGATTTCGGCGGGCTCCTCTACGGCGTTATTTGGCTACTTCCGCTCCCTTTCTTCCCTCCGAGCGGTTTTTCCTTCCTTTGTGTATCGACGCAGGCGTCCTTTTCGAATAAGGGCTTCGATCTCATATTTAAGGTCAACACAATCATCCGTATTGTGGCCGTAGTCTCGATGAAAGCGGCAGTACTTGTACTTGTCTCGATGGTTTGGATTGGCTCTCATGCATACAGGCCAATTCAGTAATTTTTCTCCTCGGATGTCTAGTAGGATCTGTTCAGCGGATATGTTAAGGGGGGCGTAGAAACGGAACCTTCCCTCTGGCCTTCTGCTCGGACGCTCGCGATCGTCGGTCTCTTTGTTAGGCATCTGGGATTCCTCGTTCCTGGGACTCTTCCCTTTGTCATTCAGCTCAGTCACCTGGACACTTTTCCGGGCATTGGTGAATTCCTCCGCATTGGTATACTTTGAGCTCTGGCCACAAGTTTAGCTAGTGTCTTGGGCGGGTTCTTCCTTATTGAAAAGGTGAACTTCCCCTCTTTTAGGCCGCTGAACACAGCAGCAAGTACCATGTTGTCATCATAGTCTTATATCAGTAATGTTTCCTCGTTGAAGTGAGCAATGTAGTCTTTCAATGACTCTTTCAGCCCTTGCTTGATAGTAAGCAAGTGAGTGTTGGGCTTTCGACTTCTCTTACCGCTGATGAACTAGGTAAGGAATAGTCGGCTCAACTCTGCGAAGGAGCTGATGGAGTTTGACTTGAGTTGCCGATACCAACTCCGAGCGGATCTTGTGAGTGTGATCAAGAACCCCTGACACATCATAGCATCTGTCCCCGTCTGGATCTGTATCCAGGAACAGTAGGCTTCCACGTGCTCGGACGGGTCTCTGGACCCAGAGTATTGGATGACGAGAGGTACTCGGAACCTCTGAGGCATCACCTCGGTCATGATTTCAGAGATGAAAGGAGGTTCGGTCTCTTCCATCATTGCCTGAACAGCAGCGGGAACTGACGTCGGTTGCTGTTTCTTTTCCAAAGTTAAAAACTTGTTGTTGAGCTCCTCGAACCACTTCTCCCACGGGTCTCTGTTTTCTGCTACGATTTCTTGGGTATTTTCTATCTCCGGAGTTCTCCTTTCCCTCTGCCATTCCAGCCGATGACGGAGATCCGTCGGTGCCAAGGCTGAAGTAACCGAGGCATTGGTCGGAGCTCGCATTGCTGTGTTCCAAGTCGAGGGTCGGTTCTGAGTTGGAGGAGGATGTTGGCCCAACACGGGCACCTGAGGATGCTGGGGTGCCTTGGGCCTAACACTCCTCGGCCCGGAGTGAGCTTCCACAACCAGACCAGCCAGGTCGGAGGCAAGATTCTCCTGAGTTGGATGTAATCGTGGCTCATGTTGCTGCTTCATCCTATTTACTTCATCACGTAAAGCTTGTATCTCACCCTGTATAGCGCGATACTTACTCGCCCGATTGCGAGAACGCTGGGAAGGCCCCGGGGCTGATTCCGCATAAAGTAACGAGGAAGAGCGAGTTTGTTCGTTTGGCTCTGGTTCCGTAGCTATTGCTTTCTTCTTTCCTCTAGCCATTAGACTCGAAAATAAGAACCTAGCTTTTTGTACCGTTCCCACAGACGGCGCCAAAAATGTTTAGGACAAAATCTTGATCGCTCTCCACTCCTCGAATAAACCCTGGTCCTACACAAAGGGTGAGCAAAGGAGACCCTGGCTATATCGGGGGACCCTCCGATGCCTAAGTCAGGTCAAGGGAATCGGGGTCTAAGTTGAAAGGTAGAGGGAGAGTGCAAGATGTTGCATTCCTGTAGCCATGGGTCCTCATGTATTTATACCTGACTATTGAATGATCTGGGTCCATTAATCACAGTATGATTTACTCAATCAAGGATATTCTCGGATCGTGGGGATACTATACGCAATCCAAGGATCATGTGTTGTATTATGTGCATCGTGCGTATCTGCACCCGAAGTAATCAGCCACGTCTTCTTATAATAGTTTCCAAGTTTAGCTTGGCGCATAATGTACTCGTATCTTTCCCCGACCTCGGCCCGGGACATCCTCCTTCGGAAGGAGATAGGGATGAGGATGAGGGTGAGAGCTCAACTTCCTTTGGATGAAGATGAGGCTGAGGACGAGAACGAGAGCTTAGCTCGGCCGTCCTCTCCCAGAATATAGCTCGCCGATCCGACTACAAGCTTCAGAGTAGAAGCCCCCTTTGTAACTTGCTGAGGATTTTCAATTGTGCATCATGATGGCTACTTGCTCGCCCGACTAAGTTAGTATAGTCTCGGTCCTTGGAATTATATAGAGGGTTCAGATCTTCCCATAACAATAGGTATTTTTGAATTAAAGTTGATTCACACTCCTGGGTGCTAAACACACTGAGAGGATTGCCAATCCAGGGCGTTTCCAATCCTGGGGGTTGCAAATCCAAGGGGTTCTAAATCCACGCTCCCAAACAGGCCCTTGTGCTGAGGGGGGGTGTGATAAGCACTCATCCTAGTCTACTCTGAAACTTCTTCGAAACATTAGCTCTTTGTCCACAACATATTTAAATTCATATATATATATATATATATATATATATATATATATATATATATATATATATATATATATATATATATATATATATATATATGAGCAAAGGTTCTATGCCGTCGAGCTGTGTGGGCCCCACCATGATGTATGTTGAACATTAACACCTGATGGGTCTCCTTTAAATTACGAGATATCCCAAAAATAAGCTGGAACTCAGGTGGGCCGTACTATCTAAAATCATGTGAAGACATGCCTAAAACATATAAAAGCACTTGGTAGGGTCCACCTAAAATTTGGATGTCTAAAACTTGGTCTGACCCCTCCTCCAAGTGGGACACAACATCTCGGTGGGCCCAACAATGATTATGAGTGTTTTAATGGAGGGTAACCCCTCTCGACTTTTGTATGTGGTGTGGCCCACACGAGTCACGGATTGACTTGATTTTTAAGCCCTAGGCCCACCATGGAATGGTGGGTCTGACGGATGGGTATTTATTCAAACATATGTTATAATCCAACTTCTAGATAGATCTGTGTGTTTTACAACCCAAACTCTTTCATATTGTTCAAACGCAACTAACACAACGATCTGCACCATTGGCTTGCTATAGTCCTCGCCAGGGTGTTCTTAGTTGTCATTCATCTAATGGGCCCTGTGCACATGCAGCCTGACCAAGCAGCTCATTAAAACAATCTAGTAAACCAACCATCCATCTTAGATTCAAGCATTCATTTCAGGTTTTGGTGGGCCAACCTCATCACTCATTACGTACAAACTACGTGACTTTGGTGGATCCCAGGATCCACCAACGTGGGTGGGACCCCTGACTGTGGGGGCCACCGTGATGTATGTGACTGCATCCAAGCTGTCAATCTGTATTGAAAACTCATTTTAGGGAATGATCTAGAAAATGAATCAGATCCAAATGTCAGATGGACCATAGTACTGATCATTAAAAACTTATCGTGGGTTGCAAAAGCTTTGGATTAAGATGATATTTGTATGCTCTCTTCATGTAGTCTTTGTAACCTTAACAGGTTGGATGACAAATAAACATTCCGGTAAACTATGAAGTTTTTCATGGTGGGGATTTAATCATGACAGTTTCCTGTGGTGTGGTCCACCTAAGATTTGGGTGGCTAGGAATGAGTTTTCAAAATGGTTGGACTCTGTGAATTTAAGGCACATACATCGCTTTGAGCCCCACGGTGAGGGGTCATGCCGCAGGGCACATGTACGGTGGGCCCATCAAACTGAGTGCATCGAGTTACTCAGCTTTGGAGTTGATTTTTGAGTGCTGCGTGTGAGTCATGAGATTCCATGTGTCTGATATCTTTATAAAAAAGCAGCAGTCTTATTACATTATATTGGCATCTTTGTCTTCCATTGTCCCCTTGCCTTTATCACCTTTTCTGGACGCGTATTGCGTCCTACCCGGCCCTTCTCGAAAAGGGATGAACGGTGAGGATAAACAGATATATAACGGTTGGCTAGAGACGCGCGGGCGGGATAGTACGCAATCCCCGTCCACCTTTACTGGCCGGCCGTTCTCGCATGAAGTGCACCGTGATATGTTCGTGGTTGTCAGAATTAGAATATTTGGTGATTTTAATCTTTTAATCTGAGCCGTTCGTTAAGCCTGAAACATATCTTTTTAAGAGCAGATGGATGAAGTATGCGACAAGTTATTGTTCTCTTATATAGCAATTTCTTCTAAGCCGTGGACAAAATGAATTGGATTGCCTGATAAAAGTAGCGATTTAAAACGATAAGTGATCTATGATGGTCTCTAGCAAATGGCTGGCTCAGATTGTTGATTGGATGCATTTCCTAGCAAACAATCTCCACCGCCCATTTTATAAGGTACTGATTGGAATCCTTGTCTGATTTTGCATTGCTAACCCATAGCATGTACTTCAGAGCTATCCGGAAACCAGGCAGATCGATGGAACTGTCCAAGTGGCATAATAGATGGTTCTAACATGTGATGCTTGGGTCCATTGGCCTGCTGAGTCATGCTGTGGGTGGATGAAGACACAAACTCTTTCATGTTGTTCAAACGCAACGGATACTTTGTAATAGTTGCTGTAGTTTAATTTTTACCATCTACCCTGTTGGCTGGCTTGCAGTCAAAAGGGTTGGGAATATTGGATTGAAGAATATATATTCTTTTCTTTTCTTTTGGTGTATGTGGACCCATCATATTGTCCAAAGCTTACGATCTAAGCATTCTTTGCTTCTCTATCCTCTCTTCCTGAATTCCTCACACCATTGCATATTTCCAAGCCTCACAGAGCTCTCTCACATATCAAATCCCTCCCTTCTTCCCATCCATACATCCCAAAATTAGAAAGAAAGAACCAAAAAATAAATGGCTGATTCACTTGTCTCATTTGCAATAGAGAAATTGGGAAAAATTCTTGAAGACGAGGTGGCTTCACTGCTTGGTGTCACCAAAGAGCTCGAAAAGCTTTCCAGCACATTCACCTCAATCAAGGCCGTCCTTGAAGATGCTGAGACTCGACATCTGAAAGAACAATCGGTGAAGGATTGGCTAAAGAAGCTCAAAGATGTGGCGTATGACATCGATGACATACTAGATGAGTATATGACGGAAACCCTCCGATCAGAAGACGATGAAGGTGATGAATTTCATTCCTGCAATAAAAAGGTGCAGAACTTCCTTTTGCCTTTTTCTTGTTTCGGTCACATTGCATTTCGCCATAAACTTGCAAACAGAATAAAAGATACATTGGAAAGGTTAGAAGAGATTGACAGCGAAAAGAACAGATTTGAATTTAAAATGGGTAATGCTGAGAGAAGGGATGAAATCGAAGGGCGAGAAACAGGCTCCCAAGTAGACGAATCAGCCACTGTTGGAAGGGATGATGATAAAAAAGAAATATTGAGGAGGTTGCTAAATGAAACTAGTGATGTGGTAAACGAGGTGCCTACCGTCATTTCTATCTTTGGAATGGGGGGGTTGGGCAAGACCACCCTTGCTCAGCTCGCCTACAACGATGATGAAGTCAAGAGGCATTTCCCTGTGAAAATGTGGGTGTGTGTTTCCGACGATTTTGATGTGAAACGGATTACAAAATTAATGATAGAATCTGCCACAGAGTCTTCTCCTAATCTTGAAGGCTTGGAGGCGTTGCAAAATTACCTCCGTCGTGAAATCTTGCATGGAAAGCGATTCTTGCTTGTTCTCGACGACGTTTGGAGCAAAGACAGCGAGAAGTGGGACAGTCTGAGAGTTCCCTTTCAAGCTGGTGCATCTGGGAGTCGAATCATCGTGACCACTCGTTTGGAAGATGTTGCATTGACGATGGGAAGCTCTTACATACACAAACTGCTGGGCTTATCTGATGAAGAATGCTGGTCATTGTTCAACCGTAGAGCGCTCGAGCATCGGAATGCAGAAGACCGTTTGGAGCTAGAAGCGATTGGAAGGGAAATTGTAAAGAAGTGTGGAGGGGTGCCTCTCGCAGCAAAGACGATAGGGAGTGTCATGCGCCTGAGAAGGACCAGAAGGGAGTGGGAGGTTGTCTTGGGTAGTGAGATATGGAACTCAGAAAGCATTTTACCAGCTTTGTGGCTAAGCTACCAAGATTTGCCTCCTGCTCTGAAGCAGTGCTTCGTGTATTGCTCTGTTTTTCCAAAAGATTCGTGGATAAGGAAGGATATGATAGTCAAGTTATGGGCCGCGCAAGGTTTCATCCGTTCTGAGGAAGGTGGAGAGATCGAGGAGATTGGTGGGCCGTATTTTGATGATTTATTAAGACGCTCGTTGCTCCAAGATGCAGTATTCGACGAATACAAGAACATAGTCAGATGCAAGATGCATGATTTAGTTCATGATCTTGCACAAGTTGTTTCAGGAAGTGACTGTTCAACGGAGGAGATCAGAAAACAAGCCCCTTCAAACCTAAAGAAGATCCGCCATTCTTTTTTAATTTTCAGTGATGAACCTGGTGAAGTGGCTTCCATTCCGACCACCTTATATAAGGCCCAAAAGTTGCGGACGTTGCTACTACACTCAAGAATCTCCAGTGTTCCACAGAATTTATTTCATCATTTGAGATACCTTAGGGCATTGGACTTGAGTAACAGTGGCATTCAGAAATTGTCTCGAACAATTGGACAGTTGAAACACCTGAGATATCTTGATTTATCTGACACAGACATAGTGGAGCTGCCAGAGGAGGTGAGTGATTGCAGAAATTTACAGACCTTGAGACTCTGTGGCTGTCAAAAGCTAGAAAAACTTCCTAGAGGGTTGAGAAAAATGAATAGCCTGAGACATCTAGAAATAGAAGACTCTGACACGCTGAAGTACTTACCGCAGGGTATAGGGAGATTAACTGGCCTTCGGACATTATCAGATTTCATTGTGGGAGGTGGTAACGAAGGATGGAATTGCAGAGAACTGAAATACCTTAATCATCTTCAAGGAAGTCTTCGATTTAAAAACGTGGAAAAAGTCAGGAGCAGGGACGAAGCTAGGGAGGCAGAACTGGATAAGAAGCAGCACCTTCATGCTCTAACCTTGATGTACGGAAATGATGGACGATTGGATGATGATGAGGACATGCTTGAAATCCTCAAGCCCCACACAAACTTGAAAGAGTTTATAATATGGTATTACAAAGGTTCCAAGCTTCCCAAGTGGATAGAGGATCCGGTGTTCTCTAATCTAGTCGAGGTGGAACTCAATTTCTGTACGGGGTGTAAACAATTGCCAGGTCTTGGGAAACTTCCGTCCCTTAAATATCTTAAAGTATGGTCAATGAAGGAGGTGAGAAAGGTGGGTGGCGAGTTTAGTGGGGATGCTAACAATGATGGAAGTGGTGGTGTTGTCTCATTCCCCAAGCTGGAGAGCCTCTTCTTCTTAGAAATGCCAAATTGGGAGGAGTGGGAATTGAGAGAGGAAGATGGACAGATTATGCCATCACTCTTAGAATTAAGAGTACATCGCTGCCGGAAGATAAAGGCGTTGCCCCACAACCTTCCACCTCTCCTCCAGATGCTGAGTTTAGGCATAAGTAATGATGGGATGTCATCAGAAGCACCTTTACCCATCTTCCCCAACCTTAACCATTTGGTGATTTGGGGTAATGATGAGCTGACATCACTACCTGGTGGTTGGTTGGGACAACTCAAAGCCCTCCAAACACTGAAAATCCACGGGTGTAACCGGATGGAGTCTCTACCAGAGGAGTTGCAACACCTCCCCAAGCTTCAACAGTTATGGATCAGTTCCTGTCGAGTCTTAAAAGAGCGATATGGAGATGGAGGAGAAGATCGGGACAAGATTGCCAACATCCCGAGAATCGATATTCGTTGATTTCGGTGATTCACTCAATAAACGACAGCTTTTCTTTTTCATTTGTTTCCAGGAATTGGGTTGTTTGTGTGTGTAACTGCTCTACTTTCTGAATTGTTTCGGAGGTCAGGTTCTTTGCCCCCCGCCATCCCATGTAATTTTTATTCAGTACGGATTGTTTGTGTTGAAGGCACTGGAAATGCAGTGCCGCCCCTTGTCATTGTTCTGCGTCATTTCTGATTACTCAAGCTAACAACGATTTAAGGTGTGGGACTTTTCTAGATTCCACCATGATTGTTTTTAGATCTACACCATCCATCAATTTTTTGAGATAATCTACACCATGTTTTCAAAAATAAGACAAATCCAAAGCTTAAGTTAATCACACCACAGAAAGTAGTAGAAATTGAACAAACTACTGTTGAAACTTTTCTAGAGCCAATCGCGAGGCTTATTTCCCATCTCACCTCTTCATAAGATTGCACATACCTCTATGAAGTTAAAATACAAATATCAAATATCAACTTGATGAGAGCCTTATGTGGCCCTAACAAGTTTTCAATGGTACCATCAATTCCTACTGTCTTCAGTGGTGTGGTCCACTTTACCTTTGGATCTGCATTATTTTTGGGTTTGTTTTCTAGAATGATCTTAAACAATGAATGATCGGTGTGGATTTAAGAAATACATCATCGTTAGGCCTACCTAAAATTTACACCTCAAGAAATTCGTTGCTTACCTTACGGTGGGACCCACCTTTATGTGTTTATTCTGTATCCACTCCGTTTATCTATTTTTTCAGATCGTATTACATCACGATTACCAAAAATTAAGAAAATCCAATTATAAGTGGACCATACTCTGCCATATGCATAGTCACGGCCATTTTTAAAATATGCAAAACTAATGTAGGAGTCTAGCCTGCATGCTATGGCTTGGGTTTTCAATTGGGTAGAGCGCTCAATGATATAAACTATCATTTTTCCAAGCCATGGTTGGGATGAGAATGATTGCCTTGCAAAAGTGATCATTCTTTTGAATCAGAAGAAATCTATGATGGCCCCAACAAGTAGATGGACCAAATTGTTTATTGGACATATTTTCTATAAAATAATATCAGCCGTACATATTAAATGCCATTGATCAAATTTTTAGCATTCGTTAGATTGATCCATGTTTGCATGGTGGCCAATGAAATGTTGCATTGAACCTAATGAACAGTCCAGATTACTAGATTAGACTAAGTGTGCAGATGCAACCAGGAGCACAACATCTATAGTTTCCACTCCATCAATATGCGAGATCCTGAATGTTGATCACGTAGGCATAACAATGAATGTGTCTGATCCTAGAAACCCATCCAACCATTCATCAGGTTGCTACAGATGCATATTATTTTTCCTAGCCGCACATTTCTCCCGTCCATAAAAGGCCATTGATCAAAGCCTGATCCATGTTTGCATTAATGAAATGTTGCATTGATCATGGATGTTATACTAGAGAACATTCATCATGGATCCCACCTGATGAACAGCGGGATGCGACTCATGTACAAGTGTACCATATGTAAGAGTAGCACTGGGCCGGGTTGCTTTCCCATGGAGCTTTGGTCCATGCATGGAACTACTAGCTTAGCCCGTCCCATGCATGACCTAATCAATTTCTTGGTTGGGCTTGGGCCAAGTCTTTTTAGCCCGACTTAACCTGACTTTATATGTACATGTGTTATTTTCAACAAATATGCTACTTTAATCATTAGTCATGCGATCATCTATCTTAAACACAAACTGTTGCTTTTATTCCTCTAATTTGTTGATTTCTTTGTAGATGTGTGGCCCACTTTATCAGCAGATGAGTTAGGAGATTTTAATTGTGAAATAGAGATAACTATTAATTTTGGGTCTGAGCTGGGTCTGTCCAAGGCCTAACCGACTTTTACAACTTAGGCTTCGGCGTGCTGGGCTCGGGCCATGCCCAGGCCTAGCCTGGCACCCAAACTATATGCCCATTGACACCTTGCGTCCTTATTTAAGATTTATTTATTTATTTATTATTATTATTATTTTTATTTTTTTTATTTTTTTTTTGTGTTACTACTTCATTGGATTGTATCATCCATGCAAGCAATCAGTTGCTGAAATGGACCTCCTTATCATGTGGTAGAAAGAAGAGAAGAAGTTTTCAACTGCGTTTTTGTATTACTTCATTGGATTGTATCATCCATGCAAGAAATTAGTAGCTGAAATGAGCCTCCTTATCATGGGGTAGAAAGAAGGGAAGAAACGCTTAACTGCATCCCAGCCATCGCTTCCATTTAAGTAAGAGATTTGTGGATGGTTTTCCCACCAAAAGGTGTAAAAACACCAAGCTGCATGTAGCTTGAGAGCCATCATGATGCAATGTATGCCCAAAGTACAATGCCTTGCACTCATGATGCAGGTGATGAGCCATCGTCTGCCTCGGGGTGGAAAACCTTGAATCACAAGGCTATTCTTATTTCTTGAATTGACAGGAAAGAAAAGAAAATTCAAAATTTTATTAATCGATAATACTATTTAGATTCACTATTATATTCCTTATAAAGAAAAGCAAATTTTAATTAGGAGTCCTAATATGACTAAATTAAAACTTATCCAAATTAGTATAATTTACTAAAAATATAAAGTCCTAATTTAATTTTGTTAGATGATTCTTTGCATGATAAGATCAAGTAAATCCTAAGAAGACATTGTATACTAAATTCTTAGACGAATGAGATACGTCTAAACCTAAAACTTATTAAAATTTATAAAAATTTTTTATAAAACTATGATTTTGAATAGGGAGAAGTCGTTTTCTTGCAAAACAGAGCGACACAACCCACTTATGAGAATTAATTGGCCTTGGATCACATGTTCCAGTCAAAATTCATAAGTCGTGCATCTCATAACGATGAATGAACCAAAAGTTGATTGTTTTATGGTTCGCACTTCAAACGTTAATTTCTCTCTATCTAGAATGAATCTCTTTGATCCAGATGCGTATGCGGCCCAATTATGTCTTGCCCCATGTAGGACTGGCCCAGATCTAACGAACCACATCTGCTTCTCTTTGGACTTGTTCCGGTCCATCTGTGCAAAGAATAGGCTTGCATCTCTCTCTACATCAGCTCACTTCCTCTTACAAGCTTGACACTCATGCAATGGACACCCTAAGAGCAACATTCCCACTCTCGGCCACCATCCCATACATGTCCCTCCAAGAGACATCCCTGGATGGAAGGGATTGCAGCCACATGGACTACTTCAATTGGCTTGATTCTAAACTGAGATGCTTTGTGTTGTATGTGTCATTAGGCAACTTTCTGCCCATCTCTTATCCATGGATGAATTTTGCTCAGGATTGTGCTCAAGTGGCACAACACCAAAATCCCTATTCAAGAACGGTTCAATTTTGGAATGGTTTTCAACCATTCCTAAAATAGGGCATTGCAAAAGATTAGGGATGGTTAAAAACTATTGTAAATTTTCATTTTCGGCACACTCCAAATCCTTCTTAATTTTGGGGAATGGTTTTTTTTCTTATTTAGGATTTTTTTTTTTCTCATTTGAAAACCGTATTTTTTAAAATATTTGAAACTCAAAGAATGTTGCACTACAATTAAAAATCAGGAATGACTATAGAAATGTAAGATACAAAAATCAAATCTTTGTTAACTAAAAATATCCCAAATATCACAAATCATATAAGGTAAATCCATCAAAATATAAGCTAGTTCGCACTTTGCTTAGTTCAAATAACGATTACATTCAAACTAAAGTGTAAAGCAAAGTTAAATCAAGAAATAAATTTTTGACAGTTTGGATTAAACCACCGAAATGATTAATGTAGTTGAAGTCTTGAATGGGCCTGAGTTTTGGGATATAAGAAGAAAATGTGGTGGCGAATGTGATGGACAAATTGGATATCATGCACACAACATGATGAGCTTTAAACCCACATTATCAACAAATGACACTTCATGGAAAATAACTGAGAACCACAACTCCTTCCATAACTCCTTATAATGCCAAGATAGTCTATGTATAATTTTCTATGAAACACTGTAGCTCTTGCAAACTGGAGTGAGCCACCATGATCAGGCCTGAAGAGGATCAACCCACCTATACAATTAAGAAAAAAAAAAAACCAAACATTAGTCAACATTCAATAAAAACTAAGCAAATAGTGAAGTGGTACCCATCAAACCCATGATCTTCATTTGATGGGCCACATATGCATGAGATCGCAAAATCATTCATGCTAAGGCAGGGGACCCTGCATATCAGCTTGTTGCACACTCCTTAGAGTGTAATGAAGGGGCATGAACTGATCACAAACATGTGAGAGTGCAAAAACTCACATGTATCTCTACACTTGAAGGTCTATTTAGATGCCACTTAAAAATGAGTTCATCTCATTTTAGTTAATCATGATTATGAATTAGAGATCATATTTCTTTCTTGTTGATAAGAACTAAAAATCATCCTGATAACCTAATATACAAGTGACCCCATTGATCAATTTCCCAACTAACAACACCCGTCCATGGTACAAATTCATTGAAAATTCCATTGTGTTGAATTGTATTGTAGGAACGGTATTAGGGAAGACCTTAATGGAATCACCCCAGCATGAGAAAGCTACTTGTCATAGGAAGATGAATGCATCACCAGCAACCAGTCTCTTGAAGCTTACAAACACACTCCAGCTTATTGTCAGCAGGTGCCTTTTTGGTTGTCCAGTGTTTAACATTTTAGTATTTGATTATTGAACAAGACAATCCATGTTTATAGGGGAGAACAGTGTCTTCCTTGTTTACAAAGAAGAAGAATTCATCTATCAAAGTGACACACCATCTAGGATATACAACAAAAATCTCCATGGTCTTCTATTGGAAGTAAGAAATCAATTAGTTCACATCCTTACGGTATAGAACTTACTTTCTAAAAGTTAGCAACTCGGGCAATAATGCAGTAGAAACTAGTTGGTATAGCCACTGTTTGTATTATAGAGCAATGCCAAGTGTGCTCAAATACAACTTTTGGCATTCTCCTCTCACACACGGCAACATGCCTGTAGGACATTCTAGACATGCACAAGGTGGGCCCACCATGAAGATCAATGGTGCAAAATCAAATCACTCCGCTTATCAGCCAGGCCACATATTTGCATAGAGTCAAACACCCGATGTCTGATTCAAACCATCCCTTGCATATATATATATATATATATATATATATATATATATATATATATATATATATATATATATATATATATATATATATATATTATAGGCATTATTTATAGAACAGGGGAAAGAGGAAGAGATGCATATATTATATAACATATAACATCCAACAGCTCTAGAATCAAGATACGTGCTCGAAACAGACTGTTGGCGATGAAAAACCATATCTCCATTATTCTTCTTGCCGCTCATATAATTGATTGTCATCTGCAAATATTTGAGAAACAAAGTCAAATCAACTTTACAGAATAAACAAATGTAAGCAACATAAGACAGAATAAATAATTGTAAGCAACATAAGAAAGAAATAAAGAAATTGTGAGTGACCTCCAGATCAATTTTAAGTATTAGACACCCCATCGATGATGAAAAAAAAATCCTCTCAAATCATTTACATATGATGGGATCGACTCCATGAGAATACAAAATGAGACAAAAAAAAATAATAATAATAAACTTGAGTAGCTTGTATTATAATGTATTTCACAATCCTAAATGAAAATTCAAGTTATACACCTGAAGCAGTGAGTGCCAAAAGGTTTGAGAGAATTGTGTCATTAATTGAGCCTTACAAAAGAGAAATACCAAAATGAGATTTATAATGAACAAAGAAAATATAACTGGAGGATATTTGCCAAAATAGATAGTAATATTCAAGAGACAGAATACCGTAGGATATAACCGGAGGATGAACTTCCATGTTGAATAACCGGTTTCACAAGCAAGTGAAACACCAAAAACCCTTCTCAAAATGGTTTACACCACATTCATCGTCATCTCGACTAAAATATGCTTGAACATTGTTTCTGTTCACCAACTGAGATTAATATGCCTATTTGACAAATTTGGTATGTCATGCCCTTTCCTATAATGTACTTCAAATGAAAACAGACCAATGGAATTTTTGGATACCAACATAAACCGCCTCACTGCTTCCTCTGCTTAGCAGTCCATTGTGACATGTCCCCATGCTTGGTTTCCAGTAAATAAATTAAATATGGCAGCTAACACCACCTAATGCATGTGCAAAGATATAAATTGAAATTGATGTTTAAAGATATGTGGGCCATCAGTCCACATGATTCTAAATTAATTTCCTATAGGGGAGGGCCTACCATAGTAGCTTGATAACGTGCCCCTTAAGTGGTGCCCCTGTGTTGCACTACTGCATGGGCTGGGCACACCCCTCCTTTAAAAGATCTAGTAAAAATTAAAAGAAAAGTTTTATTTATTTATTTATTTTATTTTAAGAAAAGAAAAGAAAAGGGCTTCATGTATGGATTCCGAACCATGGAGATTCACATTCAATAATGAGTTTCAGATTTGGCATCCAAATTAAAGATTTTATTTTATTATGTATTGCAAGAAGCCACTGACAAAGCAAAATCAGCCCTAGAAAAATGGGTATTAAGCTTGCTTCTATGTATTGGCTAACAATTGCCCTTCCCGTGGTGTAACAAGAGTCGTCTTGGCCTAAGTTGGGGCTTGGGCCGAAATACTAGCCCCAATGGCCAAACTTGGCCAAAAATTTAAGCCAACTTATTAATCAGGCAGGCTTGGGCAGCATCTAATCGCCCGGCAGCCCCGCCCATTTAAGGTTTAAAGGGAATTTTTGTCATTATCATGCATGATTAGGCATGTCAAATGACCAGCCTACATCTTGTATAAAAGAGGGTGGCAGGGCTCTGGCCGTGGACAGACTCAGACCAACACCATTTATAATCTTATTGAAAGATTATTTAAATGGATTTAGATTAATCAAAAGTGGGTCTCATCATGTAAACTAGTGAGATCATAAAATAATTTCATTTACGTGATTTTAAATTCTAACATCACCTTAATTTTTGCAATATTGTTTTTTAATCCATAAATTCATTTAAATGAGATGTCTTATTATAAAATTATTTAAATGGATTTACATCGATCAAAGGTGGGCATCATCATATGAACGAATGATATCAAAAAATAATTTCATTTATGTGATTTTACAAAATTATAATTCAAATCAAACCATTTATTTTACAAAATCATCTCTATTGCACCAAGGTTAGTGATCCCAATGTGTTTTCCCTCCATTAAGTTAAAATATATTCATTTATGATATATTGTAGTATGCTTTAACCTTGTTATTATGATCTCTTATTTAATTTGATTGAACGTATAATTTTGATTGTTGTATTATTAATTATGTGATTTGTTCAATATGCTAGTATAGCCAATGATCAGATTTACTATATTAGGGAATTTATTATTTGATTTTCTGTATAATTATAAATAGTGATCTGATTTGTTGAATGGATATAACTATAAATTAATGGTTGTGATGATATTATCAGTTTAGCATGAAAGCTACAATGATTTAAATCTGAGAATAGAAATGAGCATATGATATATCATTCACGATTACTTAATATGCTTGCATATGCATCATTTGCATGGATAATATGCGTTGAATTCTTTAGGAACCTGTCTAAATGGTATATCTGATAGAATCGTTACCAGAAGCTCGCTATACTAGTGGAAGTCTACTCGAGGAGTAGATGTGGGCCTTGACCATACTTACTAAGTACACTATACCAAAATCCCTATTTAGGAATGGTTTTCCACTGTTCCTAAACCATTTAGAAATGGTTTCCAACCATGGTTAAATAGATCGTCGCAAAAAAATAGGGACGGTTGAAAACCGTCACAAATTTTTAATTGAGTAATCAACTTTTTACTTTGGTAATTTATAAACAATATTTTTCCTTATTTAGGTACGGTTTTGAACTCTTCCTTATTTAGGAAGGTTAGTAAAAGCCATGTACCTACAGGGAAAAGCAGTAATTTTTTTTTTTTTTTTTTTTTTGGAACCTATATATATTAATATTTGAAACCATACAATTAAAAATGAATATTAAACAAATATTGTAGGACTTCACATAAAAAATATATAATATTTATAACAATAAGTTAAAAATTGTCCGAATACATTAAAAGAAAAATCCTCCACGTGGTTCACTACTAGCTACAACTAGCCATCTCCGGTCTCTTTATCGACATATCGTTGCAACCAAGTAGCGCCTCCATGCAGTACACTCCTAGCTTGGCCAATACAACTACCTATCTCCAGTCTCTTTATCCACATATCGTTTCAACCAAGTAGCGTTGGTACCTATCTGCAACGGTCGTTGTCAAAGTCTCTGTCGACAAGTTTAAGAGAACAAACATGTCGAGAATGAATTATATGCGATTGTGATGCAAACAAATGAAATGCAATTGCTATAAGAGTCAAAAGCTGGTTTGCAAACTGATGATATTATGATGCTAACTAATCATACTCACTCATATCTAAACCATTCCAATGCATGTTTCCACATAAAGCAATAAAGCATCACACATCTAAATTTCAATAAAATTCGAAAGTAATAAACCAAATCATGAATATATGCAGAAAACTTTCCATGGGATTTTCCACCTGACTTGCGGAAAGCCCAGATTTCACACTTGTGTGCCACATTGGCAGGGTGCTTGTATCTGGTGTTTGCGGATGGGCACTCACAAGCATGCATTTGTCATATGCTACAACAGTCCAAAACACTAGCTTATTAATGGGATATAGAATAATTGAGTGAGAATACAGGATCCAGGCCATTCACCTTGTGGTTTTTCCCAACATTATTTTCCTTTGGCTTCTTCACGGCTTCACCTAGAGTGCTTTCCTTGGAGAGATTTCTTTTCTTCACTCCCATTGCCGACAAAATCACATCCTGCCATTTGATGAATGAGCCCACTAGCAGACAAAATCACATCCTGCCATTTGAACAGAAAAATGAGTTACAATACCAGCCTATGTCACTTGAAAATTGAACACCAAAAAAGACCAAGCTTCTGATAAAGACATTAGGACTTCTGAACAACTCACATGCTTAAATAGTTAAGAGTGTGTATGTGACCATGTTTTGGCGATATGAAGAAAGATGAGGAAATGATAATGTTTCTCCTCTTTTTCCTTGCCGAGGACAAGAAAAGTCATGGGGATTAAATGCAAGTATGACACTTATTTACAAAGTTTTCAGGTAGTGTAGAACCAACTACCATTCCATAATGAGGCTAGGATCCTAGAACCACAGTACAGTCCAATCAAAACAGAGGCAAAACCATAACATTATGCATTCAAATATCACAAGGAACCAAAATTATCAAGAAGGATACACAAATATACAGATTGAGGCTACCACACAGTTACACGTGGGAAACAAATTCATCCAGCCATTAATCATTCTCTATGTATACTTTTAAATTGTAATTTGTAATTAGCAGACATCTTCATTTAGCAAGTTTTCACACTTTGAATCCACAAGGAAATCACAGTACGTGCATTCACATTTGCAAATGCATGATTAGAACCCGTACATGTATCAAACAGTGAATAATCATATTTTCCTCATAAACATCAACTGGTATAAGCAAACAGAATATGCAATATATCACATTGTAGATAAAGCACCAAATAAGATTTTGGTTTCATCCTATCATTTTATACAGAGTACAGAGTCCAGGCCACAGCTCACCTGCTTGTCTTCCAAGGTACCGATTTTTCCATCCTGAAACAAGATGAGTGCAATTAACATGAATTATCAATGTCACTAAGTAGGACTATATCAATTGAACTTATCTTCTCCAAAACAAAAACTCACCAGCCCACTGACCATCTTCTGCGGTGCTTCCAAGTCATACCCAATTTGAGAAATATCACCACGTACAAGAGTAACTTGTTTGACAACTTTTTATATTGTCACCTCAAAAACTGAAAACTCAAAAAAGAAAAACTGAAAACTCAAAAAAGAAAAAAAGAAAGAAGAAAGAAAGAAAGAAGAAGAAGAAGAAAAGAAAGAAAGAAAGAAAAAAGAAAAAAAAACGCTCCTTCCCGTAGTTGCCAAAACTTTGGGATCCTCTGTATTAGTTGGGCGGTTGAGCCTGAGTAAAAGATGAAGGTTGATCTCTGTTGAACCCATTTACTGGCCGACCCCAAATTTCCGAAAGAAGGCAATGATGATCATGATGATGGTTGGCGCAGTGCACAAGTCTACTTTTCCTCCGAAGTAAGTTGGGTTATTAGCCTAGCAATCCAAACAATAATGACATCAACTAAAACAAAGGGCAATGCATATGAAGACGCCGTTCCCAAACTCGCATTTCAGATGAAGAAGCTATCGGATATGAAGCACGCAGTGAATTTATTCGTTCTCCATGTCAAACCATCCTGTAAATATCCAACATTACTTGGATCATTGTAAATTCAGTCATTCAATGATATCAGATGAAAGCTATGGAATCAATAGGACGTCATTTGGTCTAATTAGTATCATACCTTTGGAAGATAAGGATTTTCTTCATCGTTGAAGGCCTTCATCAGAATCGTGGCCCAGCTCCATGTTTTCTCCGTGGACTAGACCATATGCAAGCTAGTAAATGAAGTGGAACTATCATACCATCATACTTGAGCTCATGATCTTCTATTGTCCATGGATACTATCATACTTAAACATTTAAGTCTGCTGACACAAGAGCCTGTTCTGACATCTTGATGGCTCTATGCAGATCTTTCAAATGGCTCCATTTGAGTTATCTTAGAAGTCCTAGAAAAAGAAAGAAAAATATGACATGGCAAGATGTGACAAGCTGCCTGTGCAGAACTTAACTAAAAGATATTAATAATTGGGAAAAAATTCAGTTTGGGCACTTGTATTTTAGTTGGATATCCAGACCTCTACACTTATGTTTTAGTTGGATATCCAAACCTCTACTCCGTTACATGGAAACATATGCACGAGATCTGGACCCATCATCATCCAGGTGCTATTGTGGATCAGCATACCCCCAAAAACAAAAGCTTGTTTTATTGCGGCATTTTGTCAAACATGTCACAGGTAACATGAAATTCTACACCACTGGATTGTTTCTCTAGAATAAGAAGAAGAAGAACCAACCCCTAATTAACAACATACAACTCAGCAACTAAACACGAAATTCTACATCGATTTCATGCTTAACGAATCCAGACTCACAACTTTTTTCCTGAAAATCAAATAGGGTTTAAAGTTGAAAAACACATGTATAATTCAGCTGAAAAACACATAAGGCATCGAGATAGCAACTAGGGACCATCCATGTGAATGCACACAGAGCCACTATACTCGTGGCATGCAAGTAATTGAATCCAAGCCATCCAAATCATGCAACACATTGAGAAGATGGATCACAGACCAAAATTTAAACCAAGCATATAATTCTAAAGTGGCTAGTGGTGACCATCAAGAGGAGCAAAGATACAATGAATAAACAACTGTATCATAACTTTACCAATCAATCCAGTTATAGGGCTACACCCCATATATAATTGGGCCCACAATTTGGATAGTTTGGATCAATAAAGTCATTTGCACATGCTATAATAGGGCCCACAATCGTCATGCTTTGCCAGATAATCAACTAACTTAAAAAAAAATTTTTTAAAAATTTAAAATTTAAAATTTAAAAAAAAAAATTAAAAAAAGAGGAGATTGCCAATCTTACAGCATCTAATTCATCCATGGAGAGGACCAAGGCACGACAGCCCAAGCACTCTGCCTCATGCCCAACGCGTTCTGCTGCATCCAAAGCATTTCTAGTCTGTGAAGTGTACATTATCAACAGTCTTGGCTTCTCTTCCATACCCCAAAAGAAAAATTAAAACCCTAAACGCCACTAAGACATGAAACTCCCGTCCATATCCTCATGTGAAACCCTAGAAAATCCAAACACCAAAATTCCACACTTAATTACCTAGATCGGGAATGGTGGAGGAGGATTCAATGGGGATTTCTGAAATTGCCCTAGATCACTACATGGAAAGTGGATTTTTCTTGGAAATAGGTGGGATTCGTACCATTCCAGAGAGAATCTAATGGAGAATCGCTAAAAGGGATAAATTCGAGTTCTGGATTATGATTTCCAGGTTATTTGAGAATCGAATGAGAGAGAGAGAGTATAGCAATGAGGGCGAGGACCCATGGCCAGCAGCTCGACGCAATCAGACGGTGATGAGTGGAACGAGTGCTGGGGAATTTTCGGGCGTTGTCGCCAGACCATCGGGAGGTCTGGGGTGTACAGGGGAGCGGACTCTTGCGTCTGAAAGCCATTCGCGTTCCTGCGCAAGGATGCTGGGTGGGCCCCACCGAGATGTATGTGAGAAATCTATTCCGTCCATCCATTTTTCGAGTTCATTTTATCATATGCGACCAAGAATTATGTGTATCCAATACTCAAGTAGGCCACACGAGAGGAAACATTGGGCATTTAGTGAGCACCGTTGAAGCATTATTATGGCCATAAAACTTTTGTATCAGGCTATCTTTTTAGTATTTTCACTTTATCCCATTGGAAATGACCTATAAACGACTTGGATAGCGTATAACCATCAAGGTTGAGCCCAAATAGGTTTCAACGGTAGAAATTTCTTTCCTCAATTTTCCCTCTCGTGTGACCCACTTAGTTTTGCATCCATCTCAGCTTTGGTCGCACCTCCTAAAATTAACTAGTAAAAAACGATGGACGATATGGATTTCTCACATACATTATACAAGGCCCCACCCAGCATCCTTGTGCGGAGACTTTCTCGGAAAAGCTTTGGCAGGAAATCCGCATCCTGCGTCCTACTCCCCGCCCAGACAATCCAAACTACCGCACCTCTGAAGAAGGTTTTAATATGGGGGGGGGGGGGGCGTTTAATCCCTACTTTGTAGTCTACTTAAGTTAGTTTTACCTCATTTTTTTTAAACAACTCATAAAATTATATGAGAAAAGTGATGAACGGCGTGGATAAAACCCTAATTTCACAGTGGGCCCCATACAAGATGGGAGCAGGGTATCAGTTACAGGTGAAAACCGGTTCCATTAGGAACGGCTTATAAATGTTCCTAAACTAAAGATTAGGCTGTTCCTAATCAGTAGTTTCGGTGTAGTGGTAGTAGAATCCCGTCAAGGGATGGATGTGGGTTGATGAGTTTCTAACACAAGCAAGTAGATAGATTTTCACTTGATGCGCTTCATTCATGCATGCATTACATAACATTTACATTTCCTTTTAAACTTATATTGCATATAATTATTATTATTTTATTTTAATTTGATGTAAAGAACTATATCATAACTTTTTATTTGGCCTAATCAGCTTATCCTGTATTGATGTAAAACCGTATAGATATAGTTGAGGGTATGCTAGTGGCTCAAGAATGTGAAGACATAGTTAAGCCAGAAAAGGATCCAAGGGACATGTGGCCCTAATTGATGAGGAAGAATTTGTTGCCCTATTCCAACCATGATTATTATTTTAATTTCATTTAATGTTCTTGGATTATTATTATTTTTTTCAAGTTTGTTGGACAAGATTTATTTTATTACATAAGACCCCGAATTGGAGGGTCCAGATATGTTAATAACTAATGATCGAAATAGATTATTAATTTCTTATTCATGAAATGTGGCTAAGTATGAATGGAACTTAGATTCTACAGTAGTACTACTAGCTAGGTGGATTTTATGCAAGTATATTAATTAATTTAATTACTCTTAGTATACAAGTTATGAAGAGGATCTCGGATCTAAAGTACACCCCAAGTATTCGAAATCTAGGTCGTGACAGATCACATGATGGACTTGACTTGATTTTAATGGATCCAAGTCTACCTTTCTAGATTCGCTAAGAAATCAGGTTGGGTTTGAGTCTCGCCTTTCATGACACCATTAAAATTTGAGGCTAGTCAAGTTCATCACCTTAGATCTGGTTACAATGGGTTGGGTTCAATCCAGTTGGGTCTAGGTTGAGCCTAGCTAGTTTTAATAGAAATATTATATGTTAAATTTCACACTGTAGTGTAGGAAATTTTCTATCAAAATTTAACAAGTCATTGCATTTTCTTTGTGACCTAACATTGAAATAATGTAAAAGTATCATTATTATGATTTTACCATCATAAAGTAAGCATCGAAATTGTCACATGAATTACCTCTTTTCAAGAGACAAGTACCGTAATTTGTAATCATCACATTTTTATAGTGCATTATTTATTTGATTTCTAATCCAAATAGGCCATAAATATCAAAAGCATCACCATCGAAATGGATGGTTAAAACAAAAATAAGTATATGTTAAATATACCCGGTCAAGGGTTCGAGTACCCATAGGTGGTGAAATTCCACTGCAGCGTGAGTGTGTGGGGGTGTGTACGTGTGTTTAAAAAAAAAAAAAAAAAAGTATATGTCAAATATAGTAGTTGGACCAAATGATGGACTTGATTGGATTTTAATGGGTCCAAGTCCACCTTTTTAGATTCGTTAAAAAATTGGTCAGGTTTGAGTCTCACCTTTTATGATCTCATTAAAGTTTGAGGCTAGACGAGTTCATCACCTTGGATCTAGTTAAAATGGGTTGGGTTCAATTAAGTTGAGTCTAGGTTGAGCCTAACATATATATATATATATATATATATATATATATATATATATATATATATATATATATATATAGTGTGAGAAATTTTCTATCAAAATTCAGCAAGTTATAACATTTTCACTGAAACCTAATGTTGAAATAATGTAAAAGTATTATTATTATAATTTTACCATTATAAACTAATTAAGCATCAGAATTGTTAGAATTACTGCTTTTCAAGAGACCAAGTATTGTAATTTATAATTATTGTACTTTTATAATGTATTATTGATATGATTTCTAATCTAAATATGCCATAAATGTAAAAGCATGACCATTGGATGGTTAAAACAAAAACAAGTATATGTCAAATTTAGTAGTTGGACAATATGATGGACTTGACTCGATTTTAATGGGTCCAAGTCTACCTTTCTAGATTCTTTAAGAAATCGGGACGGATTTGAATCTTACCTTTCATGAACCCGTTAATATTTGAGGCTTGTCTCCTTCATTACCTTGGATCCAGTTTAAATGGATTGGGTTCAATCAAGTTGGGTATAGGTTGAGCCTTAGTTTTAATAGAAATATTATATATTAAATATGTATGGATTATTCTAGTAACGAAATAAGGTTTCCTAGCCACATGCATGTAAAGAAGACCGTTTGCACACTAAGCATGTTTCATAGGCACATGTGTATGTGATTTAATCCACCCATTACGTTATCTCAACTATCCAAATGCTCTTATTTGACTTAAACCTAACTAGAAACCTAGATCAAAAGACCTGATGGGTACCAAGCTGATATAGGTCCAAGTCTTCAAAAACAAGACCCAAACCTGAAAAGGACCGGACTGGGCAAACCCTAAGTAGCCTGGCTATCAAGGTCCAGGTCTTCAAGAACATGACATGTTGGAGGAAAGAAATGGTGGTATGCCATAGCTTGTAAATACAATAAAATAAAACTGACAAATGCATAAGAAAATAATTCCCCATCATCATGCATTTGATAAGTTGGACCCACATAGATCTATTCCACATCACCTGTCAAATAACCCCACCTTCTTCCTCATGGGTCTCACTATGGGCACGCAATTATCAAACAATTCACAAAAATTGGACAATCTAAGCCGTTGAACCGATGCAACTTATAAATATAAAATATCATTATACTTAATCACTTGCAATCTTCTAATGGATAGTTACGGCATGTTTGGGATTAGCAAATGGGAATATAGATTTGGCAAATCCATGATTTGAAAATTTCAGAGATTAACCTTAATTTGGATTTAACAAATCCTATAGTTTGTTATTTGCAATTAAGCTAATATAAATTTGCAATTAAGAGGAAGGGGATTGCATCGTGCCCTACCCGGACGACAATCCATACAGGCAAGGCTCTTTGGGGTCCACTTTATCTACACCGTCCATCCGTTTTGTAGGATCATTTTAGAGTGGAAAACCAAAAATGATGCAGTTCTGAAGCTCAAGTAGACCACACTACAGGAAGCAGCAGTGGTAATGACCTCCACTGTTGAAACCTTCCTAGGGGCCACGGTGATGTTTATTTGCCATCTGACCTGTTGATAAGGTCATATAAACCTAGAAGAAGGGTAAAAGAAATATCGGATTGATCCAAAACTTCCGTGGCTCCCAAGATGTTTTTAATGGTGGGCATTCAGTCCCCACTTTGTGGTCCACTTGAACCTTAGATCTATCTCATTTTTGGGTTAATATCCTAAATTAATCTGGATAAATGGATGGACGGTGTGGATAGAACCCATACTTCATGATGGGCCCCACAGTGCCCCTCACTGGACTGATTATCATCCACTAGGGAATCTCTGATTTTGTAAATTTGGTAAGGTGTGATTGGTTGCACCAAACATTGCGATATTTGGTAAGCCAAATGCACCATAAATAACAATCATTGAAATAGGACTTTTTTTGAAAGGGGTAAGGATTCTGTGAATTGCCAATGGCTGTCAATCAACAGATTTTCAAAAATCATGATTTGTAAAATGGAAAAAATGGCTGAAACACGCTCTTAGAATTATTCAAGAAATGTAATTTACTAATGGATGCCAATTCATGTATGGCCCACTGGATGGACCGTCATGCAAAGCCACTCATGCTCGGCTGACAGAAGAAGGCCCCATTTTCTAAATGGTAGCTAGTGGTTCACCAATTATAAAACGTAGCATACAATACGGGTATCTAGACCGTCGAATCATGGGCCCCACTGTTGATTGACGTTAAGCTAAAGATCACATGGACCAGAGAATTTTAGCCATCTTCTTTGACCCATTGAACTCGAGATGTTGAGAGCTTTATTTTTCACCATCCGTTCAAGAGCTTCGAATGGATGGATAGGATTATTTGATCATAGTGAATTGTGGGTGCATGATCTATCCACAATGGGCTCCACTATTTGAACGGTTCCTGACTAACATGTATACACTTTACGAGTCATCACCATCTTTTGAAACGGTGGTGAACCGCATAAGGGAAGAAGCTAATAAGATGTGGCCCAGATTCCTTTGTTCGCTTAGCACCATTTTTTAAAATGGTGGTGACTCATCAACCACATCTGGCACTGATGTACAACCATCCAGGCCATCCAAATTGTGGGTCCCATCATAGATGGATCACAACCATGAATTCATGATGATCAAGCTATCATAAGCATCCGATCAATAGCTATCAAATCGATGGTTATAAAGTAAAATATCGAGTAATCCAAATTCAAAATGAAAAATCAGATGGCTAGTATTATACTGTTAGGGAGTTTTTTCAGTTAGGTTAGCGATTTGGATGGTCTGGATTGCTGCACAACCATCCCACCTGTACGGCTAGCTGTTAAGTCACCCCCATTTTCTGAAATGGTGCAAAACTGAAATAGTAGTGTGATCGTGGGGTCCACAGTGGCCGTGCATAATGGCAGCCCCTGTATTCTCATCATAAAAAGAATGGGCCCCACCATAATAGCACCCGATGTCTACTCATCATACTTTCTAAGGATAGTAATCGTTCGTTCGGCCGTTGATGTGTGGTTTATTCCAATTTATAGGAAAGGTGTGGCAAACCCACACACGGGTGGAGCCTGCCTAACCACAGGTGCAAGTGTGTAAGGTCAGAGCTTTACGTAAGGTGGGATAGACGGTTTGGATTTTTCACTCCTGAAGATCAGGTGGGCCACTGGATACAAGACAAATGGACGGCTATAAAAATAAAAATAAATTGTTTCAAACCATCAGTTGATTTATTAGCTAGTTGTGTCCCACCTGGAGGAACGAGACACATTGGATGTTGATCTGATCATTGTGCCCACCCAAGTGGAAGGCTGGGATTTCACGCTTATGTGTCAGATGGGAACATGACCCTAGATTGGATGGGCAGGGTTGCACGCGCATCAGCGCATGTGGCCTCAGCAAACCTCCACAAAGAAATATTTCTGTGGCATTGCTTTCTTGTGGCCTTTGGGTCTCACTTATCTAACGTGCCTCCCATTCATTATGGAATTGAATAACAAAAATCTCTTTTCCTCTCCCTCTCTCTCTCTGCCAACCACCGATAAGATTAAGCAGAGCCCGTCTAGTTTGACCTACCATGGATGGAACCGGGTTCGAAGTTTAAATCAGATGATCATAGCCATCTAATCAGTATCCTTCGAATCAACGGTTAGCATCCAGTGTGGAAACGTCGAGACTAGTGATGGCACAACGACTCAGCTCATTCTTAGAACTTAACTGGTCTTTCAGCTAAGTTCAGTCAACAGCTCCGGCTAGTTTGAGTCGAGTTTGAGCCTCTGCGACATTTTCTCAAATGCATAAAGTGTACCTTTAATTTCTCACATAATGTGAAACAGTAACAATAATTCATAGGTATTTTATCAAACACTAGGTGGGCAACTTCTAAATCAAAATATGAGGGTAATTTTATAATATAATTTTTTTTTTTTTTTGGTAATTATTTGTTTCATGTCTCCATTATTTCCTCACCATGAACCGATATCGCAGAGAATGTCTACACCCGAAACAATACTTCGTTGAATCATTTCATCAAAACACTTGGGGAGCAACATTAATATCAAAATAACCAAGTCATTGAGCCAATTCGTTCCGAGTCCATTCAAGTTAAGGTTCTTTCCAAGTCAGAGTTGAGCTCGACTTGAAATTTTTTCGAGCTCCAAAAGACAGCTCAACTTGGTCCGAATCCAATTTTGAGTTGAGGCTAGCCAAGCTTTTTCGAGTCTAAGTTGAGAGAGTTAACCAAGCTAACTCAACTCGCGTACAGCTCTAGTGATGTGTACGATGGATGCAACTTTTGAAACATGGTCCATCCACAGTAGCATCGGATTGCATGGGGTGCCGTGGTGTGTCGATGTCACCAAGCTTTGTGGGTCTCATTATGATGTATGTGTTATATCCATACAATCCATCCATTCTATGAGATCATTTTATGGCATAGGACGAAAAATGAATCAGATCCTAAGCTCAAGTGGACCACACCACAAAAAGTGGGGATTGAATGTTTACCATTGAAAACTTTTTGGGGCACGGAAGCTTTGGATCAATCTGATATTTGTTTTTTTCCATTCATCCATGTTTGTGTAACCTTGTGAACAGGTGGGACGATAAATAAACATCGTGGGTGGGAATCATTGTCCCAGCTGCTTTGTGTGGTGTGGTCCACTTGAGATGTAGATCTGCCTCATGCTTGGGCTCACAGAACTTGGTGACATCAATTAAAACACCACAGAGGTCAGTGGTGGCACACCACCCAATCCCCTACCATCCACATTGGGGGCCAATATATGAACAGTCCTGATGGACGAATCATCCTGTAAAGCGTAATATTGAGTGGAGAGATACTTCTACTAAGATCAACCATTTAAGCCCACCTGATTGATCGATGCAGCCCTAGTGTTGGGGCCGGGCTGAGCTTGGGTGAATGATGAGTGAATAGAGCTTGGGTGAATGATGAACGGGTAAAAGCATGGGACAAAAAATAAAGCAGGTCTAAATCTCAAGTGGACTATAATACAGGAAACAGTTGTAATAGACCATTAAAAACTTTTGGTGGGCCACAAAAGTTTTGGATCGAGCTGCTATTTGTGTAGTCTCTTCATCCAGGTCTTTGTGACCTTATCAACAGGTTGGATGGAAAGTAAAAAATCCAGTGTCCATGATGAAGTTTTTAATGGTGAGGATTCAATCACTATCGTTTCTTATGGTAGGGTCCACCTAAGATTTGAATTTTCTTCAATTTTGGGATCATGCCCTAAAATGAGCTTTCAAAATAGATGGACAGTATAGATGTAAGGCACATACATCACGGTGAGCCGCACTGTTTGGGATCCACCCAAACTGCACCCAGCTAGGACCTGGTGGCCAATGCCATGCCATGTGGGGCTTTAAATGGGTTCGGGCCTTGGGTTTAAGTGTGGGGCCAGGCTGGCCCAAATCTGGCCCATTTCCACCACTATGTATGAAGTGTGGGGCCATTTTAGGGATGACATTTTTGTTTTTGTCTGCTTTCATAATGAATGATCTTGACGTCCATTGGGTCTGCTCATCAAACCAAACCGTCCAATATACAGTCTGCCTCTTGCGTATGAGTGATTTTAATAGGAGTGCATTGAAATAAGACCTTTGGATATTTTACATTTCTAGTTGTCCATTAAATGTCCACTAATCGATTAGGGGTAGTTTGGATGCCTGTAATATTTTTAGTTGTAAACATTTTATATTTAAAAATAGTTTCAAGTGTAATTGGTTTAGGCGCAATAATGTTCGGGTTTTAAGTGGTAATGGATAAATAAATTGTTTTTGGGTAAGTTGTAAAGTGTTTACAACTAATAAATTCATTATGTAGAGCTTAAGCAGTGAACCTTCCAAAATCTGCAAATTACAATAGAACCTGTTTTTTACTTTAGAAAAAAATAAAATAAAAAAAATGACAGATTTAGACACGGTTCTGGACCGTCTCTAAAATTGCTTAAGTTTAAAGATGCTTAGAGTTGTAAACCATCTCTAAAATTTTAGACGGCCCGTGACCGTCCTTAATATTGTCATCAAAATTTTAACATCTACAAATAATTTAAGACGGTCGTTGACTGTCTTATATGGGTCATTTGAGAGTCATTGGTCGTCCGCATTAGAGACGGTCTTTGACCGTCTTATATGTGGTCATCTGAGATGGTTATTGGCTCTCTATTAGAGACGGTCATTGGCCGTCTTTTACTTGTAATCAGAGACTGTCGAAGACCGTCTCTATAAGAGACGGTCCTTAGCCGTCTTATAGCGCAGCCAAAGACCGTCTCTATTAGAGACTGTTAAAGACCGTCTCTAATAAAGACGGTTAAGGACCGTCTCTATTCGAGACTGAGAAAAACCATCTCTATTAGAAACGGTCTAGGACCGTCTCTAATGCTCAGGTAAAAAATTAAGAAGCTTGAAAAAATTATGAATTTTGAAAAACAGAAATAGTTGACAAGCTTAGAAAAATAATTAACAATGTTTAAGAAAAATTTAAATTTTGAAAAAAAAAACTGTAATTTTATAAAAATCTAGATTTTGAAATAAAAATTAAGAACTTTGAATAATGTTGATAATTTTGAAAAAAAAAATTCGATAAAAAAATGATATTTTGAAAAAGAAAATTTAAAAAATTAAACAAAATTGTGAAAAAATTGACATTGTAAAATAAAAAAATATTTTTAAAAAAAGAAAATTAGATTTTGTATTTTGACAAGAAAAATTAAAAAGTTATATAACAGAAGTGAGATTTAAAAAATAATATTTTGAAAAAGAATATTTAAAAAATTAAACAAAATTGTGAAAAAATTGACAAATTGTAAAAAAATATTTTTTTAAAAAAAGAAAACTAGATTTTGTATTTTGACAAGAAAAATTAAAAAGTTATATAACAAAAGTGAGATTAAAAAATGATATTTTGAAAAAGAAAATTTAAAAAATTAAACAAATTTGTGAAAAAATTGACAAAATTTTAAAAAATATATATATTTTTTAAAAAAGAAAACTAAATTTTATATATATAAAAAATGTTAAATTTATTTATAATAAAAATGATATTTAGTTTAAAGAGTAAAAAATATATACATTTTAAAAAAATGTTAAATTTATTTGTGAAATATAAATTTACTAAATTATTAGGCACATCCACTAATTGAACCTTTAATCGTTTTTGGACAATCTAATCAGTTCAAATTGAAGAGTAAATAACTTCAGATGTTTAAATCAAATTTTACTGAAATTGTTGATCAATCTTGTATACCCAATATCTTTCTCATATGTAGCCTGATTGAGGCGAGTAACTAGTCAAATTGAGAGTATTGATTAGTAAAATAGAGTCAATGGACTAGACATGTAAAATGGGTCAAATATTCTGGTTAAAATTGTGACCCAACTTACTGACCTCGTGAGAACCTAAGAATTGATGTTAGTAAGCTTTGTGGACCCCATCATGATGTGTGTCGAACATCAACACCGTAGATTTGATGTGTCCCCTTTAGGTTATGAGATATCTCAAAAATCATCGTTAAACGAAACTCAAGCGGGCCATACCATTTAAAACTATGTGAAAACATCCTAAAAAACATAAAAGCACTTGGTGGGGCCCACATGAGTTTTGGACGCGGTTGAAACTTGGTCTGACCCCTCATCCAAGTGGGACACACATAATGAGTGGGTTGGATATGTGAATCACATTTAGGCAAGCCCAATATATGATTATGAATGTTTTAAGGAAACCTTTCTCCACTACATTTAAGTGAGTTACTCGTTACCTTTACCAGAGTAAACTCTGTGCGGTTTTATCCACTCCATTCATCCATGTTAACAGATAATTTGAGGTTTAAAAAACAAAAAAGAAGCATATCCAAAGCTCAAGTGGACCACACCACAGGAAATAGTGTGATTGAACCTCTACCATTTAAAATTTCTTGGAGGCCATAGAAGTTTTGGATCAAGCTGATGTTTGTGTTTTTTATTCATTTATATATTTTTGATATTATGAACAACCTTTAACTATTTTTGGACAATCTGATCAGTCCGAACATGAAGAGTAAATAACTTCAGATGTTTAAATCAAAATTCACTCAAATTGTTGATCAATCTTATTTGTCCAATATATTTCTCATATGTAGTATGATCAAGGCGAGTAACTAGTCAAATTGAGGGTAATGATCAGTAAAATAGAGTGAATGGACCAGACATGTAAAATGGGCCCATCATGATGTGTGTCGAACATCAACTCCGTGCATTTGATGTTTCCCCTTTAGCTTATGAGATATCTCAAAAATCATCCGTATACGAAACTCAGGTGTTGATTACCATCTAAAACTATGTAAAGACATCTAAAAAAATATAAATAGTACAATATTGGATGTCATACCATTTTGGGGTCATAAAAGTTTTGGATCAAGCTGATTTTTGTTTTTTCCCTTCATCTGGTCCTGTATGACCTAATCAACATATTGGATGTCAAATAAACAGTACAGTAAGCCTTAGGAGGATTTTAATGATGGATATCCAATTACTATTGATTTCATGTGGTGGGGTCCACTACAGATTGTTATCTGCCTCATTCTTTGGCTCATGACGTAAAATGATATCTCAAAATGGATGGACGGTGTGGATATACCAAATACATCATAGTGGAGCCCACAAAACTTGGTGGATGTTGGTCGGTGCTCTATGGGTCCCACCATGATGTATGTGTTTCATCCAAGTGGGACACACATAATGAATAGGCTGGATCTATGAACCACATCTACATGGGCCCAATAAATGATTATTTTCAAGGTCGTGGCCCACCATGGAATGGTGCATCTGACTGACGGGGCAGATCCAAAGTTTAAGTGGACCCACCATAGAAAAGAGTGGGATAGTGACACCCACTATTGAAACCTTCTTAGGGCCCGCCACAATGTTTATTTGAGATCCAACCTGTTTATAAGTTAATACAAACATGGATGCAGTTGAAAATTGGTCTGACCCCTTATCCAAGTGGGACACGTAATGAGTGGGTTGGATATGTGAATCACATTTAGGCAGACCCAACTTATTGACCTCGTGAGAACCTAAGAATTGATGTAAGTTTTGTGGGCCCCATCATGATATGTGTCGAACATCAACATCGTGGATTTGATGTGTCCACTTTAGGTCATGAGATATCTCAAAAATCATATATATACGAAACTCAAGTGATCCCCACCATGATGGTTGGTGCTGTGTGGGCCCCACCATGATGTATGTGTTTAATCCATGCCGTCCATCTATTTTTAAAGATCACCGTATGACATGAGACCAAAAATGAGGCATATCCCAATTTGAAATGGACCACATTACGAGAAATAGTGTTGAATGAGCGTCAACCATTTAAAACATTTTGGGGGCCATAAAAGTTTTGAATTGAGATGATTTATTTTTTTATATTTTATTTTATCCACTCCGTTAATCTATGTTAACGGATAATTTTAGGGCGTGATCCAAAAAATGAAGCAGATTAAAATCTTAAGTGGACTACAACACAGGAAACAGTTTGATTGAACATTTACCATTGAAATTTTTTTGAGGCCAAAGAAGTTTTGGATCAAGCTGATGTTTGTGCTTTCTCTTCATCCATGTCGTCCATCCATTTTTCAAGATAATTTTAGTAGTCGAGTCTAAAATAAAAGTATTCTCAAAGCTCAAATGGACCACACGATAAGAAACAATGCGAATAATGACTTCCACCGTTGAAACCATGCTAGGGCCCATAGTGATTTTTATTTGTCATCCAACCTGTTCATAAGATTACACAGAGATGGATGAAGGTAAAAAAAATAAATATCAGCTTATCCAAAACTTCGGTGGGCCCCAAGAAATTTTCAACGGTATGATTTCAATTCACACTATTTCCCGTGGTCTAAAGAACAAAAAGGAAGCATATCCAAAGCTCAAGTGGACCACACCACAGGTAATAGTGTGATTGAACCTCTACCATTAAAAATTTCTTGGAGGCCCAAGGAAGGTATCAACGATGGAAATCATTATTCCACACTGTTTTATGTGGCATGGTCCACTTGAATTTTGGATTTACTGAAAATTTGGGATCAACATACACCGTTCATCCATTTTTCGAGATCGTTTTATAGAATTATCTAAAAAATGAATCATATCCAAAGATTAAATGAACCACACCACAAATAAGGGGAATAGATTGGCTACTCCCCCTAAACCATCCAATGGCTGGTGGTTGGTGCTGTGTGGGCCCCACCATGATGTATGGCCCCACAAACCATTTTTTTAAAACTTTTGAACCAGTTGGATTTCAAATAACCATTACGATGGGTCTTAAGATAGTTTCAACGGTGGGAATCACCCTCCCGTTGTTTTCTGTGGTGGGGTCCATTACAGATTTTTATCTGCCTCATTCTTTTGCTTGTGACTTAAAATGATATCTCAAAATGGATGGATGGTGTAGATATAACAAATACATTATAGATTTTTATATATTTTTTTAATATTATATATATAGGGGAAATGTACTATGCGGTCGAGCTCATGGGAACTTCCCATGAGGTCGAGCTGTGTGGGCACCATCGTGATGCATGTCGAACATCTACCCCATCAGTCAGATGCACCATTCCATGGTGGGCCTAGGTCTCAAAAATCAAGTCAATCTGTGACTTGTGTGGGCCATACCACCTACAGAAGTTAAGAGGGGCTACCCTCCATCAAAACATTCATAATCATTTTTTGGACCCACCGAGATGTGGTTTGCAAATCCAGCCCATCCATTATGTCTGTCCCACTTGAGAGGGGCTACCCTCCACTAGTGTTTTCTCATCGTGTGGTCCACCCAAGATTTATTTCAGGCTCATTTTTTGGGATTGATGACAAAATGATGTATAGAAATGGATGGACGGCGTGGATGAATCAAATTGATCATGGTGGGGCCATAGAGCCATATAAGGTCCAAAGCTGAATTTAACGTTTTTTGTTTCTGGTTTTCACAGTGAGTTTTGTATTTAATGTAAAATAATGGTGACTTATTTATAATAATATTGGCTAAGATATAGAGTTATCCAGACCATCTAAATAATCAGTATAGTTGTAAATGGTAAATATTTATACATTTTTATTATATAATACAATCTTAACCATTTAGAAACCGGTCCATGCATCTACGACTGTTAATAAATTTTGTGATATTATTTAGTGGAAAACTCACAAAATACGGATTTGAAAATGTTATCTTATTTGAAAGAGGATTCCCAAATCCATCGGGCACCTCTTTTCCCTCTTTTCCTCTTTTCCCTGCTTCATCTTCCATCGACAAATCCTCCATCGAGCATCATTCAAACGGCGATTTCCATCGACAAATCCTCCTTCGAACGTCATTCAAACGGCCCCTTAGATTCGGATAAGAAATCGAGGATTTCCAATTTGGGCACTTGGGCGATGAACATAATCAGCTCCGTCAGTATAATCATGGTGAATAAGCATGTCATGTCATCGAGCGGCTACAATTTCAGATTCGGTAACCTCAATTCCAGATTGCTTGATTTTTACTTATAATTTATGTTGGGTTTGGTTGCGCCGAATATCGTGAAATTTCATAATTTCATGTTATTTGGGGTGACCAAACGCACCCTTCATGTACATTTTTGTGGGATAATCTTGATTCTTGATTTCAAATTGCTTGATTTTACTTATTACTGCATATGTTTGTTCTGGTAATTCGGGTTGAGTGCGGCGAACTGATTTGATTATCTGTTACTGACTACGGTTGATGATCCAAACCGTTCATTAGTTAGGTTCGATCATGGTCTGGCCATGCTAGAAAAATCTCACTGATTAAATGTTTTACCTGTCTAAACACTGATCAGTGTTGAACGGGAAAGGTCCACCAATTGGATTGTTGGATCATCCAATCTTCACCAGATGATTAAATCATTGTGCCACGATGAGCAATTGGGAGTCATTTTCTATATATTTTTTAAAATTTTTATGTAGCGACCACTTTAATTGGATTTCACTTCACCGTGACCGCACTCGTCGGTTGGATCTCGAATGCTACTGGATACTCTGCATGGAAGCACGTTCCTCTGTGGGATCTACTTTGGTTTTCCATCATCGTGAATCTAGCAATTACCGGGTTGAATTTCAGCCTCATGCTCAACTCCGTCGGGTTTTATCAGGTTTGAACCGTGGGCAATGTGAATGTGATTTAGGTTGATTGCGATTGCGTTATCATCCTCTAATTTGTTGGTTTTGTATGCGTGCAGATTTCGAAATTGAGCATGATACCAGTGGTATGTGTGATGGAGTGGATTCTTCATAATAAGAATTACTCTGGTCAGGTGATGATGGCAGTGTTTGTTGTGGCTCTCGGTGTTGGTGTTTGTATGGTCACGGATGTGGATATTAACTTGAAGGGTTTTCTTTGTGCTTTTGTTGCCGTGTTTTGTTCTTCTATGCAGCAGATTGTGAGTACTCGAACTTTCACCTTTACACACTTTCTCTATTTTATGGCTTTCATTTTATTTGCTTTTTGGTTATGGAATATTGACATTTTAAGATTAGAAAATTCAAGGAAGGTGTGAATAGATGCACAGTTGGACTGAATTGCAGTTGCTTGCCTAATGAAGTGGAAGAATCCAAGTTGTTTCCTTTCTCAACATCAAAATTGCATTTTTTTTTCTTTCCTTTTCCAATTCATTACACTTGCATTCAAATATAGAGGCCATCGTTAGGACACTTGCATTCAAATGTAGAGGCCATCATTACACTTGCATCCAAATGTAGAGGCCATCGTTAGGACACTTGCATTCAAAAAAAATCTTGAATCTCTCTATTTGAAACATGGGGCGTGTAGTTTTACTAGTACTGAATTTTCTGTGTTGCTGGTTGTTTGGGATTCTCTGTTTCAAACGATGAGTTGTGCAGATTTTGTCATGAAGGAGTCCATGGTGAAGCCCACAATCGTAAACCTTTGATAGGTAATCTACGAAAAAGAAAGATAACCTGTAAAAAGATGGTAAAGGAAAACTAAAACCCAGCAATTGTTCACATTCAATGGAACAGAAGCCAATGATCAGATGGTTGGGATCTTCAAATTTGAGAGATATTTAGGTCATCAGCCATCTTCAAATTTGTACTACAATTCCCAAACGAAAATTGCTTTTAAGGAAAACCAACTGATCTGATTTGCACTACAGGGTACATTGCTAGATGGGCGGATAATCGCTGTTTTGATGTCTCACTATGAATGGGTTTTCCAAAATTCTCCTGGATCAACAGTTGTACATGGAAAACAAACCTCCCTCTGTTGCTACCAATAGCTTAATTAGATAAAAACTACTCATAACTGCCAAGATAATCATATTTTAAAAGGTCAAAGAGAATTGTTTTCCATTATCATTGTCTCACGATGCATTCTATCTCATACCATCACTTTCTTTCCATAAAATATCTGAATTGCCATTCAACAAATATTCTTGTGTATTTCTAGTATATTTTGTCGAAAACTGAACTTTCAAATGTTTCTGATTTTTTCCTAAACATGTAAATATAGTGCCTTTTTTAATTAACTTATATTTCTCACCTTTGAATAATGATTTGTTTCCTTTTCTACTATTGTACTGCATTCTAATCTATGTTCATTCCTTCGATTTCATCAATTGCATGGATTTCTGTGATGGAAGTGCTACGAACATACAAATTGAATTGTGCATTTATGTTATAAACTTGGTGGACCTGCACAGTTCTCTTTCTTTTTTCTAAAAACTGAGTGCAAGATTTTTAATAAACTCTCCTTGTTTCAAGTAGCAGTGGCAATGGGCCGGGCTGCCAATGAGAACCTTTATGTTTACTGTAGAAAGCAAATATCAGCCCAATGAGATGACATTGCAATGTATGTTACATGGGTTGTGTTTTACTTTGGTTGGATGCTTGAGAATAACATGTTCTGTTTATAATTATCATTACTTGACGGATTTTAGA
The DNA here is from genome assembly GCA_030180095.1 of Magnolia changhungtana. Classification (NCBI taxonomy): domain Eukaryota; kingdom Viridiplantae; phylum Streptophyta; class Magnoliopsida; order Magnoliales; family Magnoliaceae; genus Magnolia; species Magnolia changhungtana. The sequence continues at coordinate 4,361,356 of JASAUF010000339.1, forward strand.
GTGTTTCTGTTTGAATTTTGGGTTGAATGAGAAAAGTTTTTGATTTTTCTCTCTTCATTATTGTTTTTTTAAAATTTATTTATTTTTTTATTTATAAATTTTAGGAACACATCGTGCCTTTAACCAGACAATGTCCCCTGTTTTTGTATTTGTACATTGTTGAATCGAGTGAGATACAAATGTTAGTAATGGATTGTGTAATGGCCCAGGTACAAGAATGTTTTCACTCCTTTTTTTTTTTTCTTTTTCCTCTTTTCCTTTTTTTTTTGGTTTAACTATTATATTTTCTTATTTGTATTGATTTTATTGATAAAAGATGCTGCTTCATAACATGTTTCTTTTTTTCTTTTTTTCATTTCACAAGATAATGTTCGAGATCCCAATGTTCTTGATAGATTTCTGAGACTAGAAATTGAATAAAAATGCCTTCATTGAAATTCTATTTTCTACGTATAAGATGCCTTCATTAATTATACGGCGATTAATCGTGTATGCCAGTGCTGCAATTGCTTTCCAGCAATTTTATGTTATGTCAATGTTCATCTTTTTCTTTACTTGAAATTGTTTGTGCATATTGGCACCGTTGTGGGGCCAATATGCCATTATAGACCAATACGGCCATAAAGGGTCCTTTTGATTTATTACTACTATTATTTTTTTTCATTTTTTCTCTTTTTCTGCCTCTTTATTCATGTTAAGCATGAAAGAAGTTTATAAGCTAAGTTTAAACTAGATGTAGGCTTATTTTGAGGATCAAAACACAAAATAAAGTGGAATTCAATGAGTTGATGTGAAGTGGACCATATTAAGACATATCGAAAGGGATATACTATTCACTTTTTTTTTTCCATTTTTCCATCTTTGTGTTTTGTACTTATATATCGTAGGCCCTAATCCACCAAATCATGCTTGACTTTTGGTGCTTAAATAGTGCTTACATAACTGACCTATAATTGTGTCACCAATTCATCATTACTCATGTGTAGACTTATATTCGTTATTGTATTTTGATATTAGATATTTAGAAGCCTAAATATTAAAGTTTTGCTGTTTTAGAGTCGGTTTCAGGTTAGTAATATCAGGTAGCTTGAGACGGCATTGTTTCCAAAGAATAGCCCATTACACCATCAAATACATGTTTAAAACCAGAAAAAGAATACATTTTTCAGAGATCAATCTGGCCATGAGCATCATTGGACCCATTGTAGATGGAGCATAGCTGGAAAATTGCATTGATCAGATAATTCCATCCATCCTATTGATTGTTGTCACATATTTAAATAACGATATGTTCAACGAGTGAAATCAGATGGTTAAGATCGTTCAATCAGTGCAGAGTTCAGATGGTGCTCCATCAAGAATGGGGCCCATGATTTGAATGGGTTAGATGGCCCTACATGTGGCACACGTATGGTGGCCAAGACGCCACAACTTAAGAAACGGTGGTCAGCTGTCAGTACACTCTACCCCTACTTTTTAATTGGCACATAGCATGTATGCATTTTGAAGTTCCTTGCTTGAAGAACATCATAGAAGAACATATAATTTATTTTTTTTAATGTGTGGATCCTTCATGGAGGGTTGTTTGTTCTTTTACTATTGCTTGCTTAGGTTTTCCATTAAATGTCCAGGTTCTGTTTGAAGAAATGTGCCAAGTGTCTGAAGCAACGGTATTCATTTTCTTATCCTAAAGGTCTATCACTCTTATTCATTTATGTTGGTTGCCAACATGCTGTCTATATCTAATTTAAATTCCTTGATGTTGTAGAAATCAGATCTTGTTATATTCGTTATGAATAGCAGTATTGGCCAAGCAACATTTGACCAAGCTCAAGCTCCACTCTAACTAAGAGCCGAAGTTCAATACATTCATAGGACTTGAAAATCAGACAGCTGAAGATTTTTTCTGTAACTTTCAGCTTTTGAATTATTGACATGTTGGCAACTTTTGTTGTTTGACATGAATCATTTATGGCATGCTACTTTATATTCATCAGTTGGCACAAAAAGGTAAGCATCACTTTTTGTTAGAGTGGAGCAGATGTAATGAATACTGTTATTTTTGTTCTACTTTACATTTCTGTCTAGCTGACAACCTCCTTTACATTCTTTTCAACAGCTTGGTGGAATGAATTCCTTACTTGCAGTTGAACACTCACTTTCCATTCCCCTGATTTCTGAAGTTCCCACAATCATCCTGGGGATGGATGTATCACATGGTTCCCCAGGCCAGTTCGACGTGCCGTCAATTGCGGCGGTAAGATAAGATGCATCATTTTTCTTTTCAACTGTTAGTCATAGAGTGATAGTACTTGTTTCAGTTTTCTTGGATGGATGATGAATGTATTTGTGAATGTAAATGAAAATAAAGAACTTATGATATATATATATATATATATATATGTGTGTGTGTGTGTGTGTGTGTGTGTGTGTGTGTGTGTGTGTGTGTGTGTGTGTGTGTGTGTTATCAATGGAGGATACCTTGTTTAGGGGGACATGAAATTCTTGTAGCTTATGGTATGGTGCCCCAATATTGGTTATATGTTACTAGTATGTAGTAGATAATACTAGAGAATACCTAAACCCGATCCGAACCCGAAACTAAACCTGATTCCCTAAACCTAGACCTAAACCTATAACCTTAACCTTAACCTAAACCTATAACCTAAACCTAAAACCTAAACCTAAACCTAAACTTATAACCTAAACCCAAACCCAAACCTATAACCTAAACCTAAAACCTAAACTTATAACCTACACTTATAACCCTAACGTAAACCTATTCGAAATCCCAAAACCTATACTTATAACCTAAACCCGAACCTTATCCTATAACCCAAACCCATACTTATAACCCAAACTAAACCCGAACCCGATTTCCTAAATCTATACCTACACATATTCTCAATTCCCTAAACCTTAACCTATAACCTAACCTAAACCTAAACCTATAACCTACACTTATAACCTAAACCTATAACCTTTACCTAAACTTAAAACCTAACCTAAACCTTAACCTATAACCAATAACCTAAACGTAAACCTCTAGAACCTAAACTTAAACCTTAACCTATAACCAATAACCTAAACGTAAACCTCTAGAACCTAAACCTAAACCTTAACATATAACCTAAACTTATAACCTTAACCTAAACATATTCTCAAATCTCAAAACCTAAACTTATAACCTAAACCTAAACCTTAACCTATAACCTCAACCTATACTTATAACCTAAACCTAAACCTACACCTAATCCTAATCTCAACTCCCTAACCTAAACCTAAACCTAAACCTAAACCCGATCCAGAACCCGAACCCGATTTCCCAAACCTAAACTTTAACATATTCTCAATTCCCTAAACCTATAGCTTATAATACCTAAAACCTTAACCTTAACCTTAACCTATAACCTTAAAACCAAAACCTATGACCTAAAACCTTAACCTATAAACTATAACCTAAACTTATAACGTATAACCTAACCTTAACCTAAACCTAAAACCTAAACCTTAACCAATAACCTAAAACCTAAACCTAAACCTAAAACCTAAATGTATTCTATAATCCTTAAACCTAAACCTACACCTAATCCTAATCTCAACTCCCTAACCTAAAACTAAACCTAAACTTGAAAACCCAAACCTAAACCCGATCCCGAACCCAAACCCGATTTCTTAAACCTAAACCATAACATATTCTCAATTCCCTAAACCTATAGCTTATAAGACCTAAAACCTTAACCTATAACCTATAACCTAAACTTATAACCTATAACCTAACCTAAAACCTAAACCTAAACCTAAAACCTAAATGTATTCTCAAATTCCTAAACCTAAACATACACCTAATCCTAATCTCAACTCCCTAACCTAAACTTAAACCTAAACTTGAAAACCCAAACCTAAACCCAATCCTAAACCACAACCCGAATTCCTAAACCTAAACCTTAACCTATTTTCAAATCCCTAAACCTAAACCTACACCTAATCCTAATCTCAACTCCTAACCTAAACCTAAACCTAAACTTGAAAACCCAAACCTAAACCCGATCCCGAACCGAACCCGATTTCCTAAACCTAAACCTTAACATATTCTCAATTCCTTAAACCTATAGCTTATGAGACCTAAAACCTAAACCTATAACCATAAAACCAAAACCTATGACCTAAAACCTTAACCTATAACCTATAACCTAAACTTATAACCTATAACCTAACCTTAACCTAAACCTAAAACTTAAACCTTAACCAATAACCTAAAACCTAAACCTAAACCTAAAACCCAAATGTATTCTCATATCCCTAAAACTAAACCTACACCTAATCCTAATCTCAACTCCCTAACCTAAACCTAAACCTAAACTTGAAAACCCAAACCTAAACCCGACCCGATTTCGTAAACCTAAACCTTAACATATTCTCAATTCCTTAAACCTATAGCTTATAAGACCTAAAACCTTAACCTATAACCTATAACCTAAACTAATAACCTATAATCTAACCTTAACCTTAACCAATAACCTAAAACCTAAACCTAAACCTAAAACCTAAATGTATTCTCAAATCCTAACCTAAAACCTAAAGCTAAACCTAAACCTAAAACCTAAATGTATTCTCAAATCCTAACCTAAAACCTAAACCTAAACCTAAAACATAAATGTAGTCTCAAATCCCTAAACCTAAACCTACACCTAATCCTAATCTCAACTCCCTAACCTAAATCGAAACCTAAACTTGAAAACCCAAACCTAAACCCGATCCCGAACCCGAACACGATTTCCTAAACCTAAACCTTAACATATTCTCAATTCCCTAAACCTATAGCTTATAAGACCTAAAACCTTGACCTATAACATATAACCTAAACTTATAACATATAATCTAACATTAACCTTAACCAATAACCTAAAACCTAAACCTAAACCTAAAACCTAAATGTATTCTCAAACCCTAAACCTAAATCTACACCTAATCCTAATCTCAACTCCCTAACCTAAACCTAAACCTAAACTTGAAAATCCAAACCTAAACCCGAACCCGAACCCGATTTCTTAAACCTAAACCTTAATATATTCTCAATTCTCTAAACCTATAGCTTATAAGACCTAAAACCTTAACCTATAACCTATAACCTAAACTTATAACCTATAACCTAACCTTAACCTAAACTTAAAACCTAAACCTTAACCAATAACCTAAAACTTAAACCTAAACCAAAAACCTAAATGTATTCTCAAATCCCTAAACCTAAACCTACACCTAATCCTAATCTCAACTCCCTAACCTAAACCTAAACCTAAACTTGAAAACCCAAACCTAAACCCAATCCCGAACCCGAACCCGAATTTCTAAACCTAAACCTTAACCTATTTTCAAATCCCGAAACTTAAACCTACACCTAATCCTAATCTCAACTCCCTAACCTAAACCTAAACCTAAACTTGAAAACCCAAACCTAAACCCGATCTCGAACCCGAACCCGATTTCCTAAACCTAAACCTTAACATATTCTCACCCTAAACCTATAGCTTATAGACCTAAAACCTAAACCCATAACCTTAAAACCAAAACCAATGACCTAAAACCTTAATCTATAACCTATAACCTAAACTTATAACCTATAACATAACCTTAACCTAAACCTAAAACCTAATCCTTAACCAATAACCTAAAACCTAAACCTAAACTTAAAACCTAAATGCATTCTCAAATCCCTAAAACTAAACCTACACCTAATCCTAATCTCAACTCCCTAGCCTAAACCTAAACCTAAACTTGAAAACCCAAACCTAAACCCGATCCCGAACCCGAACCCGATTTCCTAAACCTAAACCTTAACATATTCTCAATTCCCTAAACTTATAGCTTATAAGACCTAAAACCTTAACTTATAACCTATAACCTAAACTTATAACCTATAATCTAACCTTAACCTTACCCAATAACCCAAAACCTAAACCTAAACCTAAAACCTAAATGTATTCTCAAATCCTAACGTAAAACCTAAAGCTAAACCTAAACCTAAAACCTAAATGTATTTTCAAATCCTAACCTAAAACCTAAACCTAAACCTAAAACCTAAATGTATTCTCAAATCCCTAAACATAAACCTACACCTCATCCTAATCTCAACTCCCTAACCTAAACCTAAACCTAAACCTAAACTTGAAAACCCAAAACTTAGACACGATCCAGAACTCGAACCCGAACCCGATTTCCTAAACCTAAACCTTAACATATTCTCAATTCCCTAAACCTATAGCTTATAAGACCTAAAACCTTAACCTATAACCTATAACCTAAACTTATAAACTGTAATCTAACATTAACCTTAACTAATAACCTAAAACCTAAACCTAAACCTAAAACCTAAATGTATTCTCAAATCCCTATACCTAAACCTACACCTAATCCTAATCTCAACTCCCTTACCTAAACCTAAATCTAAACTTGAAAACCCAAACCTAAACCCGAACCCGAACCCGATTTCTTAAACCTAAACCTTAAGATATTCTCATTCTCTAAACCTATAGCTTATAAGACCTAAAACCTTAACCTATAAACTATAACCTAAACTTATAACCTATAACCTAACCTTAACCTAAACCTTAACCAATAACCTAAAACCTAAACCTAAACCTAAAACCTAAATGTATTCTCAAATCCCTAAACCTAAACCTACAACTAATCCTAATCTCAACTCCCTAACCTAAACCTAAACCTAAACTTGAAAACCCAAACCTAAACCCGATCTCAAACCCAAACCCGATTTCCTAAACCTTAACCTTAACATATTCTAAATTCCCTAAACCTATTGCTTATAAGACCTAAAACCTAAACCTTAACCTAAACCTATAACCTTAAACCAAAACCTATGACCTAAAACCTAAACCTTAACCTAAACCTATGACCAAAAACCTTAACCTATAACCTATAACATAAACTTATAACCTATAACCTAACCTTAACCTAAATCTAAAACCTAAACCTTAACCAATAACCTAAAACCTAAACCTAAACCTAAAACCTATATATATTCTCAAATCCCTAAACCTAAACCTACACCTAATCCTAATCTCAACTCCCTAACCTAAACCTAAACCTAAACCTAAACTTGAAAACCCAAACCTAAACTAGATCCCGAACCCGAACCCGATTCCCTAAACCTAAACCTTAACCTATTCTCAATTCCCTAAACCTATAGCTTATAACCTAAACCTAAACCTAAACCTTAACCTAAACCGATAACCTTAACCTAAACCAAAACATATGACCTAAAACCTAAATGTATTCTCAAATCTCGAAACCTAAACCTACACCTAATCCTAATCTCAATCCCTAACCTAAACCTAAACCTAAACTTGAAAACCCAAACCTAAAACCCGATTCGAACCCGAACCCGATTTCCTAAACCTAAACCTTAACCTATTCTCAAATCCCTAAACTTAAACACGCACCTAATCTAATCTAAACTCCCTAACCTAAACCTAAAATTGAAAACCCAAACCTAAACCCAATCCAGAACTCGAACACAGATTCCTAAACCTAAACCTTAACCTATTTTTAAATCCCTAAACCTAAACCTACACCTAATCCTAATCTCAACTCCCAAACCTAAACCTAAACCTAAACTTGAAAACCCACACCTAAACCCAATCTCAAACCCGAACCCGATTTCTAAACCTAAACCTTAACACATTCTCAATTCCCTAAACCTATAGCTTATAAGACCTAAAACCTAAACCTTAACCTAAACCTATAACCTTAAAACCAAAACCTATAACCTAAAACCTAAACCTATAACCTTAAAACCAAAACCTATGACCTAAAACCTTAACCTATAACCTATAACCTAACCTTAACCTAAACCTAAAACCTAAGCCTTAACCAATAACCTAAAACCTAAACCTAAACCTAAAACCTAAATGTATTCTCAAATCCTTAAACCTAAACTACACCTAATCCTAATCTCAACTCCCTAACCTAAACCTAAACCTAAACTTGAAAACCCAAACCTAAACCCGATCCCGAACCCAAACCCGATTTTCTAAACCTAAACCTTAACATATTCTCAATTCCCTAAACCTATAGCTTATAAGACCTAAAACCTTAACCTATAACCTATAACCTGAACTTATAACCTATAACCTAACCTTAACCTAAACCTTAACCAATAACCTAAAACCTAAACCTAAACCTAAAACCTAAATGTATTCTCAAATCCTTAAACCTAAACCTACACCTAATCCTAATCTCAACTCTCTAACCTAAACCTAAACCTAAACTTGAAAACCCAATCCCAAACCCAAACCCGAATTCCTAAACCTAAACTTTAACCTATTTTCAAATCCCTAAACCTAAACCTACACCTAATCCTAATCTCAACTCCTAACCTAAACCTAAACCTAAACTTGAAAACCCAAACCTAAACCCAATCCCGAACCCGAACCCGATTTCCTAAAACTAAACATTAACATATTCTCAATTCCCTAAACCTATAGCTTATAAGACCTAAAAGCTAAACCTATAACCTTAAAACCAAAACCTATGACCTATAACCTATAACCTAAACTTATAACATATAACCTAACCTTAACCTAAACCTAAAACCTAAACCTTAGCCAATAACCTAAAACCTAAACCTAAACCTAAAACTTAAATGTATTCTCAAATCCCTAAACCTAAACCTACACCTAATCCTAATCTCAACTCCCTAACTTAAACCTAAACCTAAACTTGAAAACCCAAACATAAACCCGATCCCAAACCCGAACTCAATTTCCTAAACCTAAACCTTAACATATTCTCAATTCCCTAAACCCATAGCTTATAAGACCTAAAACCTTAACCTATAACCTATAACCTAAACTTATAACCTATAATCTAACCTTAACCTTAACCAATAACCTAAAACATAAACCTAAACCTAAAACCTAAATGTATTCTCAAATCCCTAAACCTAAACCTACCTAATCCTAATCTCAACTCCCTAACCTAAACCTAAGCCTAAATTTGAAAACCCAAACCTAAACATGATCCCGAACCCGAACCCGATTTCCTAAACCTAAACTTTAACATATTCTCAATTCCCTAAACCTATAGCTTATAAGGCCTAAAACCTTATACTATAACCTATAACCTAAACTTATAACCTATAATCTAACCTTAACCTTAACCAATAACCTAAAACCTAAACCTAAACCTAAAACCTAATTGTATTCTCAAATCCTAACCTAAAACCTAAACCTAAACCTAAAACCTAAATGTATTCTCAAATCCCTAAACCTAAACCTACACCTAATCCTAATCTCAACTCCCTAACCTAAACTTGAAAATGCAAACCTAAACCCGATCCGAACCCAAACTCGATTTCTAAACCTAAACCTTAACATATTCTCAATTCCCTAAACCTATAGCTTATATGACCTAAAACCTTAACCTATAACCTATAACCTAAATTTATAACCTATAACCTTAACCAATAACCTAAAACCTAAATGTATTCTCAAATCCCTAAACCTAAACCTAAACCTAATTCTAATCTCAACTCCCTAACCTAAACCTAAACCTAAATGGAAAACCCAAACCTAAACCCGAACCCGAACCCGATTTCTTAAACCTAAACCTTAACATATTCTCAATTCTCTAAACATATAGCTTATAAGACCTAAAACCTTAACCTATAACCTCTAACCTATAACCTAAACTTATAACCTATAACCTAACCTTAACCTAAACCTAAAACCTAAACCTTAACCAATAACCTAAAACCTAAACCTAAACCTAAAACCTAAATGTATTCTCAAATCCCTAAACCTAAACCTACACTAATCCTAATCTCAACTCCCTAACCTAAACTTGAAAACCCAAACCTAAACCCGATCCAGAACACGAACCCAATTTCTAAACCTAAACCTTAACCTATTCTCAATTCCCTAAACGTAAACCATAACCTAAACGTAAACCTTAACCTAAACTTAAAACCTAAACCTAAACCTAAACCTATAACCTATAACCTAAACCTAAACCTAAAACCTGAATATATTCTCAAATCCCTAAACTTAGACCTATACCTAATCCTAATCTCAACTCCCTAACCTAAACCTAAACTTGAAAACCCAAACCTAAACCCAATCCCGAACCCGAACCCGATTGCTGTAATAATGTAGCCCAATCACATGGCAACAAACAAGAATGTATCCCTTTTAACACATGCCCCTTTTTACAAAGCTTTAATTTTTGTTGTTATTTCTATTAATTGAAACACTTTTTTGCATTAATTATTTGCTCGTATTAGTTTTATTTTAATGATCAGTTTTATTTTAAAAAAGTGCCAACTTTTTTGGATGAAGTTTCTGCAATTCTTCATGATTCTGAATTATAATGTTTTGTTGGTTGAATATTTTTTTATTAGATGAAAGACACAAAAAGAGAATTTTTGCTGATCTTTTTCCTTTTTTTTTTTTTTTTACTTATGAAGTTAAACTTACATGTATTATGCGTGGATGAATGTAATGTAGATAAGATTGTTTGTGTTTGGATGGATGTAGTTTATGTTTGAATGGATTTACGTAATTTGGGTTTAGATGGATGTGAATGTGAATGTGATGAAATATATTGTATAACAGGTATATATCAGAAAGAATACTGTAACAGGTCAAATTTGAAAATGTCCTTTTAAGGGTCATAAGAGACGGCCCATAGCAGTCCTTTTAAAGGATGGTCCATGACCGTCCTTTGAAGGCTCATAAGAGATGGTCCATGATAGTCCTTTTTAAGGACGGTCCATGGCCGTCCTTTGAAGGCTCATAAGAGATGGTCAATGACAGTCCTTTTTAAGGACGGTCCATGACAGTCCTTTTAAAGGATGGTCCATGGCCGTCCTTTTTAGGCTCACAAGAGACGGTCCATGACAGTTCATTTTAAGGACGGTCAATGACCGTCTTTTTTTCGTCAATAAGAATGACGGTTTTCAACCGTCCTTTAAGTAATAGGACACGTCAAAATTTGACGGCCTATGCGACGGTCCACGACCGTCCTTTTTGGTAATTTGAGACGGTTTTGGACCGTCCTTTTTTCGTTGTTTTGGCATAGTGTAAAACATGCATGCGCTAAATGGATTAAATGTCTTCCACCTATTACACTGGCCCAAATGCAATGTAAAAGTTTTTAAGGATGAACGTCCCATCCTTCTCTCATGTGGTCCATTTGACAATAAACAAGATGATTTTTTAGGACAATAGAAGAGCATCAACGGAAGTACATGATGGATGGATTGGATGTCAGTAGTAACGCAGTCGGCCCTGCTAAACTTTAATGCTTTAATTAGGAAAAAAAAATCAGAACTCAAATAAATTTGATAATAATGATTTTTTTTATAAGACTAATATAGCTATAATAAGCTCTGACTATCAATTTAACCTAAATAATAAATTCTTTTTAAAATAGTAAAGGCTTCAAGATCTACCCAAACTCTTTAATTGATTCAGATAACTTAATGATTGGATGGATGGAAATAGCATAGAATTTTGACTATCCAATCTTGTGTTTAAGAAAAACATTATATTAAGTGAAACGGATGTTTGGTGGACCATAAAATTATAATCAACAAACTATATTTCACAACTGATGGCGACCAACATTACCTATATGTAACTCAAATGTCATGTATAAAGGGTGTATGTGGATGAACAACAAGGAAAAAACACATACATCAACATGGGGCTATAAATGTGGTGGATTTTGAAATCCACCAAAAATCCTATAGCATCTAGGGTTGGAATTAGATGATATGAAAATTGAAGAAAAAATTTTCTTTCTAGACTTAGCTTTTAACCGAACAGCTTAAATACACTTTTAAAACTTTAGTTTTCATTTCTAAATATATAGACTTTTTTCAAACAAAAATCCTTGCTTTTCGGGTTCTATTCCTATCACTCATCTACACTTAAAAATCCATCTTCTTTGATTTTTTTCGTTTTCTTCTTGAAATCTCCTATCAATGTCATTTCACATCCACAACCTTTCTTAAGATTTTGTTCATTGCTTCAAACGTGTTGCGTTGTTAAACTTAGAATCTTCATGGTTTTGTCCACAAACGTTTTTTTATATTTGAAATTGTGTTTCACTTCACTACATTCATTCTTCTTCTTAAATTCATGTTTCACTAGAACGGAGAATATGAGCAAGTAAGAATGAAGAATTAATGTTTTTTTTCACAAGTAGAATTTGAAGGAACGAATGATGTAATTAGTGAGAACTCGATAAATTTCAACGAGTACAGTAAAATTGACTGAGTTCTCTTTAAATTTCATCGTACTTAGCAAAATTTATCAAATACATTAAAATTCAAAGAGAACTCAGTCAATTTCACTATACTCTATAAATTTCTTTAACAAAAAGAAGAAACTTTAATTTATGTAATGATTTGCTAAGAATAATAACGGTGTTTTTTCGAAGTAGAATTTAAGGAAATTATTGTACTTAGTGAAATTAGCCAAATACATTGAAATTCAAAAAGAACTTGGTCAATTTCACTGTACTCTTAGAATTTCTTTTGACAAAAGAAAATTAATTTGTGTAACAATTTGCTAAGAATATATTGTCATGTTAGTTTGTCGTTAATAGCCGAAATAAATAATCGTATGCTTTTATGACAGGGAGTTAACGTTGAAAACAATGAATACACATATAAGGGTAGCAATGATATGAGAAAAATAGATGGATACCATGGAAATGCAAATACATCACGGTGGCCCCACAGGAGCCCTCCTGGGACATATTGACCAATCGAGAATTGGATGCAATCCGCTTTCGCAGCGTACATATAAAAGGACATCCGCATACAACTGATTTTGGATGGATCACTCAATCCTCCATGGATGGTGGATCCGTAACTGTGGGGCCCACTCTGATGTATGTTCCACGCATCAACAACGTCCATCCATTAGAACAAGTCATTTAAAAGCATTACCCCAAACACAGGTAAATGCAGATGTTGGGTGGAAGTAACACATGACTTTAAAAAAACTTTAAACGGTGACTTATAAATGTTTACGATAGTGAGGTCTTTGGTACTGGGAACAAAAATGGTATGAAACAACGGTGGGGCTCACAGAGATGTAAGTGTTTTATCCATGCCGTTCATCGCTTTTATCATACCATTTTAAGTTATGATCCTAAAAATGAGGTAGGTCCACAGCTCCAGTGGACCAATGTGGTGATAATGACACCCACCGTTGAAACCTTTCTAAGGGCCACTGTGATTTTATTTTTTTTACCATTCAACCTATTAATAAGTTTATGTAGATAAGTTTATGTAGATGTGGAGTGAAAACACAAATATCAGCTTGATCCAAAACTTCTCCAGCTCCCAAGAACTTTTTAATGGTGGACGTTCAATCCCCACTTTGTGGTCCATTGGAGCTGTGGACCCGCCTCATTTCTGAGATCATATCTTAAACTGATCTGAGAAAAGAGATGAACGGCGTGGATAAAATACTTACATCACGGTGGGCCCCACAGATCCCTGCCCGGATGGATTACTGTCCGAGCGAGGGTAGGACACAATCCGCGTCCGGATGAGAGGCATTGAAGTACTAAAAATAAGGGAAATTGACCGTACCGGCCTCGAAGTTTGCGAAATTTACCTCGATCGCTACCACACTCCATATATTCCCTAAACGGCCTTCTGACAGCCTTTGGACCTTTTATTGGACGAAATTGCCCCTGACCATGGTTCAGGAATTGTACGGTCCTGGCGTGAAGCAGAAGTCACCCGCTGTCTTAACCCCCGAGAAATGGACGGTTCGGCTACTCCTCGGGACACCGTCCAATGGCTGGCGCTCGGGGCTCTGTGGGTCCCACCACCAACTACGTGTTTCATCCATTCCGTCCATATAATCTCTAAAGATCATTGTATGGCAGGAGACCAAAAACGATCATGATCCAATCACGGTGGGACCTAGGGGGATCATAGTGGTGGATATCCAATAACGACTATTTTCCTGCAGTGTGGTCCACCCGAGAGTTGTATCACTCTCGATTTTCGCTTCATGCCGTAAAATGATATTTTAAACCGGACGAATGGCGTAGACGAAGCACATATATCTTGCTGGGCCCCACAGACCACCCATCACCTGCACCACGACTCTCTGATGGGCGCGATGTCGCACTAATGCACATTTGAGAGGCCCTCTCCTCCCCTTTCTCTTGCTTTCCTAGAGAAGCCAACATCCAGGGGCCAACCGCCGGAGGGCGACGTTGTTTCTCCTCTCGCTTCGCTCGTCTGAAAGCCTCTTCCATTGCGAGGTTTGTACTCTATTCCGTTTCAACTGCGTTTCCTTTAGTCGTGATCCTTCTCCTTCCTCAGTCACGTTCACGATCTGCCTAAAGCTCAACGACTCAGTGTGATTAGTTACCATGATCCAACCTGTGGGACAACCTCGATCTACCGTGCATGAACGTGCTAAAGTCCTTGTAATGGGACCGGTTGCAGACCAATTTGCGTGTGCTGTGGATTGCGTAAAAGTCCTTGTAATGGGTGAACCCATCCTCTAGCATGATAAACGGATTGGATTACCCAAACCGATCACAGAGGTGGGCCACATCAAGTCACGGCGACATGGTTGCCCCTGTTTGCACGCGCAATGATGGAAATCCCATTGATTCTGGATTTCCCTGCGAAATTTCTTTCGATTTTCCTGTTCTTTCTCAACCCTTCTCCATGCGTGGCCCACTCCGTACGGATCCTCCTGCGAAAACCTCCTGTTTACGCAACCACGCTTGACCAGTACCGCCTTGCGAAGCAACCGAGGAAGGCAGGAATCCAGCTTGCATATTCAACGCACAAGGAGGCTTCTTCTTCAAAAGGGAGAACGCCCCCATGGTCGATATTTTTATGGACAAACATATGGAGGTCTAATGCCATACCCAAACACGCCCGGCTGGATGTCGATGGTGTACAGCGAATCCAATGGCCATCCCAAACACGCTCGCCATCCGAAGTCGTCCCATCTCTTGGGATTAGCCGACATCCACTATCACCACGATCATTACCATAAAAACACTTCCATCCCTCCTAATCCCATGGGATTGGTCCGGCCAAACACGCCCTAAAGACGCTCCTTCCCCGTAATACATTGGGCACCGAGCGCGACCCTTCGTTATCCGTGCGAACGCGCCGAACAGCGCGACCCTTCGGAATCGTCGTTGGCCATTGAATTGCCAGCCTATAAGAGTGGTACCTTGCTGAAACTTCCACAAGCCAGTTCATGCATTTCTTTGCCATCTCATTCAAAACAACGGAGCAGATATTCGAAGAAATAATAGAGCCCATATCGCTATCTTCCTCTATTCGTGAACCCTTCTCCTTCCTCGGGACGTTCACAATCTGTTTAAAGCTCAAAGGTCTCATTTGGAAGTTCTCAGTAGACTACTTAGATCTCCATAACTAGACAATTTCAACGGGCACCCAGCCATCGGAAAAAGGTTAGGGCATGGCATACGTGTTTGCAGAAATTTAGTTTGTAATTAACGGCAAGCAAGTAATTATGTAATTTATTATGTGTCTCTAACAGAGGACAGCTGGTTCAAATTACATGGAAAAGAAAAGAAAAAAAAAATTACATAAGAGATGAGAGAAGAGAGACGGAAAAAACTCATGGGGAACCTTTCCTTGTCTTGTAGGTCTTTGAAGAGATGTTCATTGGCCATGCATCAATTGGGATCGACTCTACGTAAACCATTCAAGGCGGCATAAAACTCAGGTGGGCCATATTCACTTGTTCTATGCTTTACATTGAGCTCACCCATTCTTTTGATCCCAAATGATGCATGGTCAATGAACATCTCTTCGAAAACCATCAATTGGTGTTTGAAGAGATGTTCATTGACCATGCATCAATTGGGATCAAAAGAATGGGAGAGCTCAATGTAAAGCATAGAACAAGTGAATATGGCCCACCTGAGTTTTATGCCGCCTTGAATGTTTTACGTCGAGTCGATCCCAATTGATGCAGAGTCATTGAACATCTCTTCGGAAACCTACAAGACAAGGAAAGGTTCCCCATGCGTTTTTTCGACTCTCTTCTCTCATCTCTTATGGTTTTTTTTTCTTTTGTCTTTTAGTAAATTTGAACATTGGTTTAAGACAATAACGTGGAGCAAAGGAGTCAAGATATTGCCACCATTATCTTCTTTGATCGTTAAGGGTCGTAACTAGACTACAGGCTGGAGACCTTCCGTGGTAAGAATTGGTCTTTTTCATACCGGCCCGGCAAGATATTTGGCATAGGCCTTATTATATGTTCCATATGCTCGATATTTTGCCATGTCGGCGTTGGAATGATGAAGCGAGAGATCGGTCTTGGCGGAGAAGCACAAAACAAAGTGAAGCAAGGCAAATCGAGCAATCATGAAAGTAATATCTGCTTGAACGGAGGTTAGGCGCAAGATTGCCGTCCGAAGGAGATCTTCTTCCTACTGTAACTCCATCGTGGGTGTCTTACCATAAAGGCGTAAACAATTCCGTCGTGACTCTCTTTCAATGGATCGTGATTTCGAGTTTATATTTGTCGTGTTTTGTAATGTAATATGGGATGCATGTGTCATGTTAGATCCGTCGTGGGTGTGTTTATTCTCTTCAACGTTCACCCATCGAGGTTTGGTCGTGGTTTGCATTGCAGATTCGTCGTGAAGATGACATGGGTCTTGGCTCACACGAGGGATTGGGTCGTTAATGTCATGTTATACTGGGCGTGGTTCTCTATTGACGACACCGATCCAGTATTCATCATGCGGCGACACAACGAAATGGACATTCACGACCTACCAATTATCAATGTTCCATTGGTCGTGGTATCGTTCAATATGGTCGTTGCTGTAGTGTTCTATATACCTCGACCGTTATGATATTTGGATCCTGCGTGTAAGTATTTAAAGGTCGTGTTTGCCTTGTTATACCGATCGTGGTTGTCGTATAACACGTTTTGTAGTTGATGTGAATCAGTGATTGTAGTAGTCATTGTCAAAATATAAAATATTATAGGTAAGGGTCTTAGTTTCTTGCACTGACTTTTTTGCACTACCGATCTTCCGTTAGTCGCTCGGATGCAAACAGACGTGATTACAGTCCACGTTGGGTCGTGGTTGACATGAAATTTGGGTCGTGACTGTCATTGGATAGGTCTTGTCGACATTGATACATGGACCCTGGATCGATTGACGCATAGGTCGTTGTCTTCTTAGTTTGATCGTTGTCACTGGCAACGGTTGTTCAACCTCGGTCCACCTGTCACGGGTGCCATCACCCGTTGTTAAGCTTACCATGTCCTCAAGGTATAATATTATTACAGTACCATAATCAGTTGCGTTCACCATTTCAATCTATGGGTCGTGGTTCAAAAGCACAACAATTCATTACGATCATTCTCTACATTGGATCGTAGTTATCATGCACCATGGTTCATGAATCGATAAGTGTGAGTGTGAGTGTGAGTGTGAGTGTGTGTGTGTGTGTGTGTATGTGTGAACCACAACCCAACAACAACGACCTCTATATACATGACAATCACATTCGTGGTTGACAGCAAGGAAACTCGTGGATCAGATGGTGGATGGTCTTGATCTTCGACTTTGACACGGCATAGACGACAACAATGAGCCACAATCCTCTTAACATGTCAATCACGAGGCATTTTGTATTGAAAACCACGATGCATATTACATTACGATCCACGACCCGTATTACGACAACAACGATGCATGTTACATTACGACCACAACGAATATTACATGATAGGATGGGCGATTTCCATTCTTATCCACGAGAACAGATCAAACTACGTGGACGGGCGATTCACACACTCTATAAACACAACAGCGGGTTCTGAAAACTCTCTCTCCCTTAAGAGGGAGAGGGAGAGTAACCTTGTTGTGTTATTCATGGTGCTTCATCCTCGGCCGTCCGTGTGATCAACTCGTTGACCTATGTAGGACCGGATCGGTGAATGACCATTGAAACGCTACAACCCATGTTGCATGATAACCACGACCCGTAAAACCTGACAACCACGGGCATAATTAATATACAATGTGAGGATCTGTTCTCTTTGAAGGGCAGACAGCGAGATGGAGAACTCTGTTGAGAAGGTGAGGCTTAAACAAGACACTCCCAAAAGTGCTTTGCAACTCACTGGTTGCCCTTCCAAGAGAACAGATCTTCACATTGTCTTGTAATTATGGTCGTGGTTGTCATGTTTTATGGGTCGTGGATATCATAAACTATGGGTCATGGTGTTTCAATGGTCATTCAACGTTCCGGTCCTTCATAGGTCAACGAGTTGCTCACACGGATGGCCGAGGATGGAGCACCATGAATAACACACCAAGGTCACTCTCTCTCTCTCTCCCTACGGAGCGAGAGAGTTTTCTTCCCGCTGCTGTGTATATAGAGGGGAGGTGTGGTGTGGTTGAGTAATGATGTTATGAGACATGAGTGTATGAAAATCTTCAGTTTGATCTGTTGTCGTTGAGAAGGAAGGAAATCTGCCCATCAAAGTTACGACATGGCATATGTAGATATCGAATATCCCATGTTATGGATCGTGGTGAATATGCAATAAAGGCGACCCATGTAACATGACAACCACGACCATAATTACATCGGAATAACCCCGACCAATGCTACATGACAACCACAACCCATGACAACCGCACTCTCACTTTAAATGTGAACTTATTGTTGCCGTGCGAATAGAGTTTGAGAGATCTCCAAACAGAACACGGAATTAAGCGGGAGAGTGTGGGATGGATTTGTGGTTCGGATTGGCTTCAGCAAGATGTTACCCAAGTATCACTTTTATAGGCTGTTGAAAAAGTGGTTAATGTGGGGGTGGGGATTCTTCCAAAGGGTGGGTAGGTATCGTCATTAATGCGTTTTAGTGCATTTGAATGTGCGGCGATTCGAATAGAAGGGTCGTGGATATATATAAAGAACGTTGGGTCGTGCATGTGAACCACAACTCAACGCGCACTAACAACAACGATCTCTACAAAGCATGACAATCACGTTCGTGGGTGACAAAGAAGAAACTCGTGGATCGGATGGTGGATGGTCTTGATATTCGACTTCGACCTAGCATAGGACGACAACAACAAAACGTGTGGCATGGCCCACGTCCCTTTGGAAGCTGGTAGTTGCCTCGATCCTCTCGCATGCAAAGGCTCGCGATCAAATATGTAGTACAATCACGACCATGTTATATTTTGCAAGAAGTACTTGCATGCGTAGGTGTCTAATATCCCATGTATACATATACGAGGCAATTATGTGCATGTGGAGAACATGTTCGTCGGTGAATTTATTGTTGCCGCTTGAGTAGTTTACGAGATATTTGCAAGAGTTGGTCGGGTGTCGGTATATGTCGTTGTGTGACGATCTACACGTAAGGCAACAACGATCCCCATGTGTGAGAATCCACGTGGTTAAGGTGGTTCACGGTCGCGTCTTCAAACCCACTGTAATGGATAGTGTAAGAAACTTGTGGAGTCTGTCCATCAATGAGCTTCTCGTCGACAGTTAACACAATGATATAAGGGTCGATGTTTTCATTCTACATTGTCTTAATTGTAATGTTATATGGGTTGTAATTGCCGTGAAATACGGATCGTGGTTGTCATAATGACTGGATCGTTGTTGTCGCTTGAGGTTACGCACGTCGGGTGGTCGTGGTTCTCGTATATATGGATCGTGGTGTCCGTGTTGTATGGGCCGTGCTCCTCCAAAATTCGTTGCTGTCGAATACGACCCAACATGGACTAGGACCACGATCCGTTACAGAAGTGAACGACGATGACGACCAATTTAATATGAGAACACGATTTATATCGACTACGACCCGTTGGTCATGTCAATAATGACCCATATAATGCGGCGATAACGACCCTATATCCGTACCGTTCTACAAGACAACCACGTTTTTCTTAGGCGACAACCACATCCATAATTCATAGCAACCACGACGTTAACGAAATTATTACCACGATCCAACATGCAAACTACTCTTCTAGCCAGAGCTCGGACTTAGAGAGTAAATGCCCTGGCGATAGCTGAGTCAAGTAACCCAACAAAACAATGCGAAGATGTGTAGACCGGCGAAGAGGGTCAAATATTGATTAGTAAATCTTGAATTTTATTCTACGCTCTTCTATTATGGTTGAGTGAACGAGAGGGGTCGTGTATATGACGAACAATGTATCGTGCCTAGCATCCACAATCCTATATGGGACGTGGTTGTGCTTTTTGTGAGATGGTTCTATGGTATGACACTGATCGACCCATATCGCGTAACAACCGCGATTCATATAACATAACGACTGCTTGGCCCGCAACAACGCAAGCGCAATGCCACAACCCCGCCGGTCTTTGCGGGAAATCGCGTTCATGTCGCTTCCTCGACGCATTCCGTCGAGAACCCGGCCGGCCGTCCGAATCATGCGCGACCCTTCGGAATGTGCAATAATGAAGCCTCCTCCACGCAATCTGTTGGGAAAGCAGCGCGACCCCTCATGTGCACATTTTTATGTCTAAAAAGGCGAATTTCGCTACGGTTCCAAACGCTTGAGAATACCAATCGTCGATCACCTGGTTCTAGTCTATGGGCTCTATAGTGGCACGTATCGAACCATCGGTGGCCCACACTCGCGTAAAGATGACAAATCATTTTAATTAATTTATTTGACGGAAACTATTGGTTTTTTGTTGTGGTCCATTGGATTTGAATATTTTGACCATTGGTTGGGTTTCTCGATGTTACAAATTTAATGGGCGGTGCGGATCAATGCATATCTCAGGATTCGATGTGACGTACGGAACACCGCCTATTTCGACGCTTTTACGCGAAACTTACGTGTCCCCATGCGGATCACCGATATATAAGTTCAGAACTTCTTCTCGATCACTTTCACTTTCCCTTTTCCCCTTCACTTAACGGACTAATCCTTGTTTTCTGTCTTTTATTGGTTTTGAATCTTCTTCCTGGGCTCCTCCATCGCCAGTCAGCCGAGCACATCTACAAGTTCAGTGCATCTCAGTGCAAAGCAAGGTAATGGAAGACGGTCAGTGTATACTGGTTATTAACAATGTTATGTGGGTCGTGTATACTGGTTATTAACAATGTTATGTGGGTCGTGTGTGTCAACCACGACCCAATGGATATGACTATAACGAAATGTATAGCATGACAATCAAGGCCCAATGGATCGTTGTTGACACGGTCGGTGTATGGTGGCCAACATGTTTTGTGCGTCGTGGCCGTGAATCACGCCTCAATGTATATGACATGAACGATATGTATGGTGTGACAACCGCGATCACGGTCGTCACCGTGGTTTATCACATAATGGATCGTGGTTGATGACGACGGGCGTAGGCGAAGAAAGCCAAACACTGATTTGACGATGAAT
The DNA here is from genome assembly GCA_030180095.1 of Magnolia changhungtana. Taxonomy (NCBI): domain Eukaryota; kingdom Viridiplantae; phylum Streptophyta; class Magnoliopsida; order Magnoliales; family Magnoliaceae; genus Magnolia; species Magnolia changhungtana. The sequence goes on from JASAUF010000339.1 coordinate 4,382,821, forward strand.
GGTGAATTTATTTGTTTCATTCGATGTTTCTTCGCTTATAGGCTATAATAGGTTGGTGAACGAGATGGGTCGTAATTGTTCGCGAACATTTAGAAGTTGGTTGACATGCACAATGGATCGTTGTTGTATATGGGTGGTTGAATGTGGATGCCAACCAAGATCCATATATCGTGACAACCGGGACCCCTGTGATATCAGAACCACGACCCATTTTCATGGGTCGCTTTCACTCACGACCCGTCTAGAGCGACAACCACGGTGCATTACAACATGACAACAATGACAGTCTGTATGACGCCCACGAAACTGTGGCGTGATCTGATCCCGTCGTATACATGCCTGTTAGATCGTGGTTACTGTCCACGTTGGAACGTGGTTATAATCCATGTTGGTTCGTGGTTCACAACCACGCCCGAGGCTTGTCCCATGAAAATGTACCATGAAGTGTATGTGTTACAGTTCAAATGACATGTCGCAAACAATGTAAATTTTACGCCAACGTGGTTATAATCCATGTTTGTTTGCATCTAGAGCATTTGGGTGTTGTCCCATCTTCCGTGGACCGTGGCTGTGAATCATGGTAGTAGTGCTATATGGGTCGTGGTTACGCCTACATAGATAATAACAACCACAATATCGTTGTTGCAATTATATATCAATATTCTGATTCGTGTCTTCTTTTTTTTTGTTTTCTTGTTTTTTTTTTTTCTAATCTCTACAAACTGAGTGCAGATATATGTCGTCATCTTACCCATCATCAGACATTTGGGTCTACGCTTCCTGGTTGAATCACCACCAGGAACGGGAAAATCAAAGATCAAGTGTCGTATGTGTGGCGCAAAGTTTGTGAACAATACTCATCGGTTTCGGTTACACTTGTCATGTCGAGGTGGCGATGCAAAACCATGCCCCAATGGCCCAATCGAGGTCCGAATACTGTTTTAAGCCCTGTTAGATTCGAATAGAAAACTTTCCTCTCCATCCAAACCATGTGCTTCTGGATCTAGTACACGAATGGCAATCACAATGAGACGCCAGAGGAGGATGCCAGATTAATAGCTTTGGAGGAAAAACAAGTCCAACTCGCCTTAAAACGCATATGGAAGAAGTTTCTAGACTGACGATATTCGAGACAAAGACAACACGATGTTGAAGCCGGATCGAGTGCTGATAAACAAGAAGAATAAAACGAGTAAGCAATTCAAATTCCTGACTGTCTCGGTGAATTTTATAGGGCATTGGGTACTACATACAATTCTTCACACAAAGAAAGTTTGAAAAATCTAGTTCAAAGTGTAAAAGAGCACGAGGGAAATATCTCTTCACCTTCCGACTCAGATGAAGTGAACCAATATGTATATGAAAAAATTGATAGCAGTTCAGATGACAATAGCAGTTCAGATGACAATACAGTAGGTTATTAGTTGTAAATTGTCATATTGGATATATGAAATTATGGAAGTTTTTGTAATCGTAAATTATGCATTGCATTGCATATATATATATATATATATATATATATATCGACTTGTTCAACTTCGAAGGGGGCCCTCGACAGCGATTTCAAATCATCAGCTTATTTGTTGAGGTGGGTTGATCGATCCATGGTGGGACATCCTTCAGTTTACGGCATAGGTGGGGAAGGGAGTTCATTAAGCGGGTGGGATGACCATAACGAGGGAAGGTGGTGGTGGAAGAGGCTATGTTTACAATATTCACGCCTTTTTCTAACATTGCAACTACAAAGCACAAAGCGTTACAATCACGACCCATATAAAGGGAAAAGCGCTTCCCTTATGGATCCTGGTTGTCCATACATGACAAACTCCGCATGATGACTATAAAATCAACAATTGAACGTTCGTTTAATTACAAGATTACAATGAAGAAAAATAGTGACTGGATGGGTGCTATAGGTGGGCCAACTTGAGCTCTTCAAATCTTTTAGCGGCTCTAGCTTTAGCTCTCTTTGCCGCATCGTACCTCTCGATCCAGTGCAGCCTTTTCTCGTTAAAGCTGGCGATCGCGAGACCTAGCGGAATAATCCGATTCGATTTCTCGTCCGCCATGAGAAAAATTCTCGGAGAGTTGCTTGGGAGTTCGAAATTGTCTTGAATTTTCTGCGGAGGCGTTGATCTTCCGGGAGATCATGAACGTTCACGATGAAAGGGAAGGGATCGCTCATAAAGGATGAACGAGAGAATGACTCGATGCCTTCCTCAATGTCTCCTCAAGTATTTTGATTGAAAGAGTAACAAAATCCATGAATGCTTAAGTTGTTGCAGTAAGGATTATGGGAAGGATTACACCCGAGTACCCTTTATATATATATTCCAAAGGGGGGTTAAGGGGAAGTAGCGACATTAAAGCAGCCAAGAATCACCTTGATATGCATGTGAACGTGTAGTTATGCGATTAGGATGTCGTGAGACTATTGGTTTTCAAGGTCGTGGTGGTTCGTCAGCCACGATTGTTGCCATGCACAAGGGATCGTTGTCATCGACGTGGAGTTGAACGTGTATGGAAAACCACGATATATGTATCGTGGAAACCACGACCCCTGTAACACTAAAACAACAATACATATCATCTTACAACCACAATCCGTCGAACATCATAACCATTGCCGCTGAAAGCGAAAACCACGACCCCTGTAACACTAAAACAACAATACATATCATATTACAACCACGATCGTCGTACATCATAACCATTGCCAGGCTGAAACGAAAACCACGATCCATAATAACAACGCCACGGTCTGTATGACAACCACGAAACTGTCATGTGATCTGATCCCATGGTCCACAGCGCACGTTATATCGTGGGCAATACCACGATATAACTGGCGTGGAGGAAACGACATTAACACGACTTCGTGAAATGGCGTGTCGGTTGTGGCTACTTTGTTACAAGGTCGTTGTTGTTATGTTATATGGGTCGTGGTTTCCGATCTACGTTAGAGATTTGGATGACAACCACGACCTTGAAGGGGATAAAAACGGTCCATGGTGCATGTGAACCCGACCCAACGTGTGGATTGAGCGCAAACACGACAATGAAACCACAATGTGGATGAATCGGTCGATTGGTTTAATAGGGAGGAAGAGAACACGTTTGAAAACACAATCACGATCAACCAAAAATGACAACCGTGATCCATATAAAAGTGAACTATCAAAACATTAAAATTATAATCACGACCCATATAACCTGAAACCGCGATCCATATAAAAGTCAACTACCAAAACATTAGAATTATCACGACCCATATAACCTGAAACAGCGATCCATATAAAATCAACTACCAAAACATTAAAATTACAATCACGACCAATATAACACGAAGCAATGATACATACTGAGCGGCAACCACGACCTATTTACCACGGTAAAGGATGAGCGAGAGAGGGACTCAATGGCTTCTCTTCTACTTCGGCTTCTCACCACAGGAAGCGATACACCTTAGACTCATTGTAGCGCATGATAAATTTTATAATGGTGTCTGAATATCGAGAGGGTCGTGGGCATCTTTGCATGTGGTCTTTGCATGTGGAAAGTCTCCACTTGAGGCGGGGTGGAAGAAAAAGATAAAATATGATAATATCCCCATTTGCAAACTTAAATAGAAGAAACGCGAAGAGTCTTGCGCATCACTGAGCTTCTCTTCTGGGAGTGACCGTGTTAGATAGGTCGTGCTTGTAAATCTGTCACGATCGTGGTTTCTTCGCGTTTCTTCCATTTAAGTTTGCAAATGGGGATATTATCATATTTTATCTTTTTCTTCCACTCCGGTCTTAGTGAGACCCTTCCACATGCAGCACCACATGCAGCATGCCAGCGACGACCCTCTCGATATTCAGGACACCATTATAAAATTTATCATGCGGCGTGCTGAGTCTAAGGTATATCACTGCCTCGGTAGAGAAGCGATGTAGAAGAAAAGGTAACTATTCCCATGTCATTGCAGAGAACTATTCTTGAATAACGTGTTTAGATGGTGGATGCACGTTGATATTGTCGAGTAGCAGGACTTCGAAATTGCATTGAATTTGTTTGTGAAGGCCGTTGAGCTTCCGGACGATCGTCGGCAACATCAGAGGAAGTAGAAGGGATCACTAATAAAGGATGAACGAGAGAGGGACTCAATGGCTTCTTGAATATCTCTTAGATTAATTTATTCTAAATGGAAGAGCAAAGAAATTCATGAACGCGTAAAGCGTCTGATAAATAAGGATTACGGTTCGGAATGGCCTGTGGGGTAATCTCATGAAGTAGGTGCCTCTTTTATTAATTTGGTCATTCAATGGTCGGTGAGCCTTGTTTCAGAAGGGTCGCACGCGATTGCGTGGGGATGTGCCTCTTTTATAAAGGTGGTCATTCGATAGTGGCCTTGTTTAGAAGGTGGTCGCGATTGCGTGGGAATGTCATAACATAACACTGTGACGACACATATGAAGTAACAACCACGACCCATATAACATCTTTCATGCTTCTCGTGTTATATTGTCGTGGTTAGAATATCATATGGGTCGTCTTTATCACTCAGTTAGATACACAACCACGATCCAACGTGGATATATAACACGATCCAGTGCGCAAATGAATCACGATCCATCATCGAAGATAACCAGGACCGCTTATTGGTCACGTCCACGTCAGTCCCTTCGGAACCCGGCGCCTTGACCATTGAATGACTCATTGTTTATCCATAATCCAGTTGGAGCCGAGCGCGATCGTTCGAAATCCGCGCGACTGTTCAGAATCAGCACAACGCTTCAGAATCGACGCCTTGACCATTGAATGACTCGTACTTATCGGCGCCTTCTATTCGGAATCGGTGGCACATTCAAATGCGGTAAAACGCATTAATGACGATACTACCCACCCTTTGGATGAATCCGCGGTAAAAACACATTAATGGCGATACCTACCCACCCTTTGGATGAATCCCCACCCCACATTAACCACTTGCTCGAACGACCTATAAAAGTGGTAGTTGGGCAACATCTTGTTGAAGCCAAGAACCACAAATCCATCTCTCGGTCTTTCTTCATGGGTGATCCCATCCCTTCCTTGAGGAACGTTGCCGATATTCACGAAGATCGGATGACCTCTACGTGGAATTCCGGAGCCGTTCGGCGCGGTGGCGAGATCAACGACTCCTCAATATATGTATTCGGCTCCACTGGGTCTCCTTCGAAGAAGCATTCTTCATAGTCGTGGCTTACGGTCGTTGTCGCGATTCAAGAGAAAAACGTCTCCATCCCACATTATCCCCGCTTAAATCCAGTATTCTTTTGCGAGATCTCTCAAACTCTTTTCGCATGGCAACTATAAGTTCACGATCCTACCCTCGGACAAGATAAGTGAGAGTGCGGTTGTCACAGGTTGTGGTTGTCATGAAATATTAGTCGTGGATTGCATGTTCTACCACCGATCCAAATGATAAGATATTCGATATCTACGTATGCCATGTCAGAACTTTGATGGGCATATGTCCATACGTCTCCACGAGAATAGATCAAACTATGTGGATGGGCGATTTCCATACACTCATTGCTCATAACATGATTTCTCCGACCACACCTCTCATCAATAAACACGACGGCGGAAGAAAATATGGGTGTTTTCATGGTGCTCCACCCTCGGCCGTCAGGTGTGATCTACTCGTTGACCTATCGAGTCCGGGATCGTTGAATGACCACTTTAACACCCGCGACGCATATTTCATGATAACCACGACCCATAGAGCATGACAGCCACGACCATAATGTAAATACAATGTGAAGAAGCTGTTCTCTTCGAAGGCAACCTGACCGGTACAAAGCACTTTTTGGAGTGTCTTGTTTTAGCCTCACTTTCACAAGGCAGTTAGTGGGGGCTAAAACAAGATACCCCCAAAAGAGTTTTTCGTCTCGGTGAGTGCCCTTCGAAGAAAACAGTTTCTCACATTGTATTTTCATTATGGTCGTGGTTGTCATGCTCTATGGGTCGTGGTTATCATGACATATGCGTCGCGGTGTTTCAGTGGTCATTCAACGATCCAAGCCTTGATAGGTCAACAGTAGATCACCTGCGGACGGCCGATGGGTGGAGAACCATGGAAAACACCATAGTTTTCTTCCTTGATCGGCGTGTGGCTGGATAAATCATGTTATGAGCAATGAGTGTATGGTAACCATTCATAATATTGCAATTATTTTTCTTGGTGCTCATTTTCGTATATATCCCGTTATGTGGGTCGTGGTGAGCATCGGCGGTGTCATATTGTAGCATGGTCGTTTTTATCATGTAATATTCGTTGTGGCAGCATATGTAACATGCATCGTTGTTGTCAATGTAATATGGTTCGTGATTGTAATGTAGTATGCATCGTGTTTCTAATTACAACATGGATCGTTGTTGATACGATATATGGATCGTGGTTATAATGTGATATGGGTCGTGCCGTATAATCTTAGGACAGACGGATGGGCGACACGGACACTGACCACACTTCAATCCGAGCCCATATAGGTCGTGGTTGTCATTTATGTGGTCGCGGTTGTTCGTGTCCACTTTCTGGCGTGGTTCGAGGATGTATTTGCCTGTTAGATCTGTCGTGGTGAGTTACAATGGGTCGTGTTCCACATGAATAGTGGGTCGTGGACTGTCGGGATGTTTAGTTTGTGTTTCACATGGTGTGGGTCATGATGTATTTGACAACGGCGATCCGGTACTCATCATGACCCGCGCAACGTTATGTCTTGGTTTTTAAGAATGTTGGATCTGAATGAAATTATCGGTGGTCGTCGTTGTCTTCTCATTCCTATTCCGTTCGTGGTTTAGTTTAATATGCTTCGTAATTTAAGTGAATAATTGGACGTAGTTGTTTGATATGGTACCTATCGTAGTTTCTTGCATTGATATTTTTGCATCAACCATTTACAACCACGATCGTTATATCATTAAACCCACGGCATATGGTTGTGTACACTATATACATGGCCAAGATGCATAAAGGCCCGTTGATTATTATCCACGTTGGTTCGTGGTTGTCATGAAACATGGGTCATGACTGTCATTGGATAGGTCTTGGTTTTCATGATACGTGGATCCTTTGCTGGATTGAAACATGGGTCGTTGTTGTCGTTTTATGTTGGTCGTGCCATACGTGAAGCAATGATCGTTGTTGATCTGGATCATTTGTTACCTTCATTTTGTCGTCGTTCCCATTTGTAATAGTTCGGGGGCATTTATACGACAACATCGGAACAACTGTGTGAGTGACACTACGCGTTGTTAAGCTCATCGTTTCCTCTATTGGTCGTCGTTCGAATGCACAATAATTCGTGGGTCGGGTTTAACACGCTCCTAGGTTCATGTACCTTGAAGTATATACATTACAGGATTCGGACAACATTTACGCAACCAATGTAAATTTAAAACCAACATATTAAGTCATCGATAGCCTCGGCCTCGGCCGGCCCGGAGACGAAGGTGCGTCGGCTTCGGTTGTGACTGTTTGTTTTCATCTAGAGCATTTGGGCCTTGTCCCCTCTTATGTGGGTAAGTGTTGTGAATCATGGTAGTAGTGCTATATGCGAACTAGTGGTTATCATGAGTAGTATGTCGTGGGACTATTTGTTTGACAAGGCTCGTGGGCTGTAGGCCACGTTTGTTGACATGCTGGCCTTCTCGACGAGTTTTAAGATCGAGGCTAAAACAATACATTAAGACGAGTTTTCCCATGTCGTATGCACGTAGTAGATACCTACTCTTCGATTATCCTTTGTGAATATGGTCGTATTTATTAACTCTGCGATGATAAGAGTGAGGAGAATGATAATGTCCCCATTTGCATGCTTAAGTGGGATAGTCTTGTGCATCAACGACCTAAATGGTGGTGCTTGTGTTATATGAATTGTACATGTAATGGATTGTTGTTTCGTATCTTGTCTTGGGCTTGATTTGACTTATTTGGCCCCTGTTTGTAATTTTACATGGCGAGTGCACACAAATGAGGTTATGAGATTATACGGATCGTCGGTGGCAACCGATATTGGTCGTCGTTGAAAGACGAAGGGTCGTGAAGATGACGGGGGTCGTTCTTGAACACTTACGTAGTCTTGTGTGACCGGCCCTATCTTTGGTGCGTCCTTGTCATGTTATTTGGGTCGGGATTGTTACCCTACGTGTCCGTCTCTGTCTATTTGGTTTAATGCGATGTGTTACACATTGTATCTTTGAGTCACACCACAGGAAAATCCGCCGACAACCAATGAATCGTACTGTAACATCCACTTCAAACACAACATGACAACGACTACCATTCAACATTAGAATACGACCCATATAACACGACAAATACGACCCATATAACACGACAAATACGACCCATGTAAATGGTCGTGGTTCTCGTCTTACGTGCGCCGTGGTTGTCATTCCCCTTAACTCACGAACCGAGGTTGGATGACAACCACGATCAAGCAAGTAATGGCTCTCACGCAAACTGGTGAGATTTTATAGTGAGGATGGATTGTCATATTCACGACCCATATCTAACAAAATCAAATACACCAATACATTGAGCATTTAGTTATCGGTCAGGAATTTGACTCTCTTCTATGTCTCTTGTTCTTCTCGGCCGCCTCTTCGGACCTCTGAGCCTCTCGGTAGCCTCTTCGGACCTCGTGGTTGTAGACATTTGTATCTGTCGTACTTGAAATTTGGGATGTCCTCTGCGGAAGGGAACGAACTAGTGTAAATCAAAGGACGAGTTAACAAGATCTCATGTGTCGGATACACACACACACCTTCGTGAAGTCAATCTTGCGCATCTTGCTCAAAGAAGTCTATATACTTCGGCATGAATACGCCTGAGTCATCAGAGTTGTCTTGTCGATGCATCCTTGACTATCTTCAAAGTCCATGGCTTCTCCCATATCTTGGATCCATTATCGAGAATATGGAATAGCCATCCATGATCCGTCCAGTAACTGCTTGTGACAATCAACTCGTTTTTCTCTTGCATCTCGGTACTGTTTGTCGTACGCACGGTGACATCTTTATCTTTATTCTTCAAATTAACAAGCTGTCGGGAACCGGTCTTTGGCTCCTCGCGTTGAGTGGGATGTATATTGTCAATCACAAGAAATACGACAACAGTTAGACGCGCCTCAAAATAATAGGGAATCGTTTACGTTCATGGATACGTGCAAGTAAATAACCTCTTACCACATCATACTTCCATAGAGGCTTCGATCTACATCGGCCGTTGATTATATCTATAAGCAGATCACTCAAGTTGCCACTCTTGATGATGTCTGTCGATCCTTATGGTTGCCAGCTCCATAAGTTTGCAAAAAATGCTAAAATTTGGACATCCATGATAATTTGTTGATATATTGGAAAGGGTCGAGAAACATAAATAGTTTTAATGATGTTTTGAATACAACTATAATCCTCGGTTACATAATCAGTGAATAGTGACGGGGCCAATTGTGATCTGTCTTGGCCGTCGTCTCTTTCTGACGCTCGATAGATAGCGTAGGTATCGATCGATTGCCTACCAGAGGAAGTCGTGTGATATAATTATTAGACATCGATGTTTAGTTTAAAATCAATATGTATAAACCTACATCGAGTCGACCCATGATTTTGGGTCACGGATGCTCTTGACCATGCGGGTGAATCAGATGATAATCGGCTACTCTCGGTCGTGGTCTTCGGCCGGTTAGAGTTCGGTGCGGGTCCACGTACCCCTGGCGAGTCTCCTTACGGGTATAACTCGGTGGGGTTCCGATGCATAAGCGTGCGGTATCCCTTCCTCACTCACTTGCGAAGTACCAATATTTGTTGTAATAACATGATACGTTATAATCTATGCAATCCACAACATAATGTCCATTGGAAATCACGATCAGAAAGCGGTTTCACGTCACGGTTTTCTTATTAGCCTCATCTGTAATAGATTCATGTCTGTCGGCGAAGCACTGGAGCTCTTTCAGGTGCGAAATTTCTTCTTCGTTGCGTTGCACCATGAAGTGATCTTCTCTGTAACACACGCATATTTCTTGATTGATTTTTATGTATTTCAACACATAGCAGTGTCATTCTTCATCTGGTTGGATCTACCTTCCACGGTGACCACGTCCAAGCGTAGAGCATGACTACCTTCCCTTTGGAAATTTCATATACCTTTATTGCTTGCATCTCCTCTCAGATGTGCTTCATCTTGCTCATTGATATACGCATTCTAGTCAGGAGATCGGCCACTTAGGTGGACATGGGCTGTCACAACGACCGTTATGTATCATAACCACGATCCAAATAGGGCCTACTTGACGATAACTATAATTCGGGAAAACTTGACTTCACATACACTGCATTCCTGTATCTCCTTTCCACAATACTTCATACGTTTCATGACGAGGCAATCTCTGGCTTGAAGGAAATTTGCTCGAAGGGACATTGTCTGTAATAAAATCATACACAATAGATGAGCCAAACGTGACCGCCACGACTACTAAGTAAGGTTGATAAGTTCAATTCCATGTACCCTCGTTGGTGAATCTCCTTCTGAGTTGCTTCACTTGCTCCTGCGGTAAAGCATTCTCTCCTACGAGAGAATTTGATCGAAGCAACGCAATTCTGCAATGGAGCACTATATTATTATGATTCACGACCCATGTTTCATATAAATCACGACCCATCTTACACGAAACCACGACATTAATTTGAATCGTGAATGCCACCAATGTTGGGCCGTGAATGAACCACGACCCAATCAGCATGGCATCCACGGCCTTTACTAGATGTTAACAACGATCATATATGAATGATAACCACGATCCACATTTCTTTTACCTTCGTTGCTGAAACTCAACTATTAGGCGGCTCATACGCCCCGCTTGTGAAGCAATGTCATCTTTAAGATGGCTCATCCCATCTTCAAGCCGTTTGATACGGTCCATCCCATCATCAACGGATGTTGTTGTTGTTCTTATTTGTTGCCTTTGTATTAAAATCGTTATATTATCTTTGTACATTCACAGAGACCTCTAACGAATTAATAAAACGGAACAATTTCACGTACGTATTTTGTATTAATATCGTCCATCATCGTCTTCACTTCTTCGTATGCAAAGAAGCATTATCCACCTTGAGGTTATTTACTTCTCATGAGCCTCCTCCATTCTTTTCACTTGACGGTAAGGAACTCAATCCGCTTATTACATTTCTTTCTTACGGACCTTGATTTCTTAATCTCTCTCGATACGTGGCTAATATCGTCACGGAAGGAGAGGCTCAACCTCGACCACAATTTCACTTCTCATTTTCAGAGAGGGAGGCTGTAAGATCGGCATCCACTTTATTTCTAAGCTTCATCGCCTCCATAGCCGTTGTCCTTGCCGTGGGTGGTGCCAAGCCAGAAACCTTGTCAATCGTAGGAATCTCGTCGGTTATACTCACGACAACCTCGGTCTCTGCTTCTTCCTTGTCGATTCGAAGCTTTGAAGCCATCGTCACTGCATGGGTAAAATTGATTCATTTATTAACTATCGACACCTTTGCATAATTAAATTACACTACTATTTAAACAACTCTCATCGTGCTGGTTGTGAAGATGGCGGATAAGGAGGCGATATCGCGACTTCTTGGATTCAATTTAGTATTCGAGGAATCAATGTATCTTTGTTTCCTACGCACCTTACTTGTCTCTGTGAGTTTTGGGAATCGTTCGTATGCCCGGACACCTTAGGATCAATTATAATGATCCATTACATATTGATTGACGTGTATGTAATACACACTCAACCTTAAAAGCATGAACCGGGACAAGAATAACGTACTGCGGGGCGAGACAGCGCATCCGCATATGTTGTATGACTTGGGGTGCAGAGCCGGTCGCCGAATAATGCCAGGCCATTTGCGTTAATCCCTTTCTTGGATAATTATACCCCACATTGCCCCAGGGGTAGTTATTAAAATAATCCAAATCATCGACCATGTCGATATACTTATCAACCACAGTTATTCTTCCCAGGAGATCAACTAATAGACTCTCGGCGCAAATTAATAGAGCCGGCTTCACACGCGTCCATATCTTTGATGCGAGATCGGCAAGTGACAAATAGGCTTGTTTCGGGTATTGTTTACTAACACTACTGTTCTCGAAATAGGTCTCCCTAATAGATCTTCCTCCCTCTTCCCTTAGGCATCCTCCTCCCTAACTTGGTCCAAATTTGAGTCCCATAATTAAAGCAAAGTCGAGCTCGGTGAATTTTATCCTAGTGCCACTGAACATCAAATTTGGATCACCAACATGCCTTTGCATTAGGCAATCTGAATCTGTGAGTGTGCCCTAAATCCGGTCTTCGGAAAGCGAAGAAGAAATCAGCTTTTGTCTCTAAATATATTGCATGTCTATCAGGATGCTTCTCCAGGAGTCTACAATCATATACTCCCAAAAGCGACGGAGCACTTGGCGGAGACCCGTGCCTCTGAAGTCTAAGCAAGTGGTCATCTTGGCTTTCCTCGACACTGTATACCAATATGGACATCATTTTGGCGATCAATCAACAATAATGCCGTGAACGGACTACCGATCGTGGTGAACTAAATTCTTGATCGGTGATGTAACCAACGGGGGTCGTTGTTATCGAGTGTTCACCACCGATTGGGGTTGCCATGCGGCACGGATCGTTGTTGTCTTCTACCACTGGGTCGGGTCCACGGTCAATCGACCCACCCGAAATGTGATCAGCGATCCCGCCGTCTGTCAACCACGATCCAATGGAAACTAACCAACCACCCACAAACGATCGGGTCAACACGATCCATTGGAAGCTTGTCCATGTCGACCACGATCACGGGTCACCGGGGTCGTGAATGTCATAAACAAGCTGGTCGTGGTTCACATCCACACCAGGCATAAAGCTTGTCCATGTCAACCACGACATTTGCTTGGATGGTTCACATATACGACCAACATAACGTGTCATACACGACCCAGGCACATCAGCCGCGATCACGGCCACGATCGCGATTGTCATGCTATATGGGTCCATCGCGGTGTCATGCTATATGGGTCCTTCTTTGTCGTGTACTGATGAATCGCAACCACGGTCGTGTTTGTCGGTTTATGCGGTTCGTGGTAATGCCATCTCGTGGCATAACCACCACTCATACGGCATGTCTACCATAACTCACTTCCCCATCCCAAATAACATGAGAGCAACGATCCATTGTGCTTGTCGACAACGATCCATCTTTGCGGTTCACGCTAGACCTACGGCATGTGAGCCACGATACAGAGGCACGGCAACCACGATGAAAACCGTAATCGTGCTTGTCATGCCATATAGATCGTTGTTGTAGTATCTGGACTGACTTCGCATGAACCGTTCGTTGTTGTCGGTGGGATGGCATACCCACTACCCATATAGCACGACCACCATGACTCCGGACCCAGGCCCAAATAGCGTGTGAGCAACGATCCGCTGCGATTTTCAACCACGATCCGTATAGACATCAACTACGATCACAACCACCATCGTCTTTGTTCATGCTATACAAATCGTCTCGGTCGTGACTCTTGGGTCGTGGTTGGCGGTATATTAAATCAATTAACATGTGAACAACTACATCTTGTCCATGCGAACCATTACCTTGCTTTGCCATTGATAGGAAATGGTGCACCCTACTTGTATATATCGATTCTTGAGTGGCGATGGATGGCCCGGTGGAAGAATCGGAACGGTAAAAAAAAAAAAAAACAATTGGTAGGGATATGGAAGTGAATGGGTCCCGAGTGAAGAAGATTCGGAACCAGTAAAAAAAAAAAAAAATGGTAGGGATATGAAGTGAATGGGTCCCAGAGAAGAAGCTCTAAATATATTATGTTATTTTATTTCCCTATATATAATTATAAATGAAATATATATATATATATATATATATGTCGGACTTGACTTACGCGTGGGGATAAGCGGTTGCTTTTAGCTTGTATACATCCCAATATGGGTCGTTCTTAAGTCTGCTTTGAGCGCCCTTACTCTCATCCATACTTGCAGACCAATCTATTTGCATCGAGAAGATCGGAATTACCCAACGGATGATAGGAATATGTAAAATCAATGGACCACAAGCGAAGAAACGCGGGTTAGTCACCGTTACAAATTGTCATCTTTACGCGGTGTGGGCCAGCTTGATGGCTCGATACGTGTCGCAATTAAACTTATCTAAGAATCCATCGGCCATGAACTATTCAGCGATTAGATCCAGGTGATGATGGGCCCATGCACTTGACCACGATGATCGACGATTGATCTTAGGCGTTGGGAACGCATGGCGACCACAGCGCCCTTTACACGCCATTTTAATGAAGCTGTATGTACGGGCGACGTATTTTTCGGTCTGAGACTAATATTGTGGGTTGTGGCCACGCCGTGATGTTGTCGGAAATCAACTCCAGATCCATCGGCTTCATGCGCTCGGTTTTGGGCCAAAATATGAACCGAGATCTGAGGCTCAAATGTCTTTGAAAACACGAGCTTCAACTTCCATAGTAGAAATATTTATGGCGAGACGAAGTGTCGTGTCGGGGACGAGTTAGGTTTTCGGTTCATCCCATTAGGAAAATAAGTTATGAGCGGTGTGGATGGCGTGTAAACATAAACGTTGATGAAGTGTCACGGTTGGAATAAATGTCGACCCTATAGAAAGCTGTTTCAACGATTGGAATATGACTCCACATTTTCTTGAATCCGTCGCTTTGAGTAATGGATCTGATCACTTTTGTCGGACTCTAAATTGACCTCGAAACGGATGACGGGATAGATTCATCGCAAACATCGGCGTGCGGCCCGCCGGATTAGGCGAATGACCTTCTTGCTACGGGCATTCGCGAGGAAAGCGCGCCAATGCCGACCTTACACTTTCATCATTACATCGTTTGGGGTGTCGACGGCGTCTTCGTCCAGTAAAATTTCAATACACGATCCATATCTCATGACTACTGATGAGCCACATACACCGAATACACGATCTAAATCGTCGTGTCAACCACGACCCATCGAACATTTGCACCACGACCATATAACAAAGTTAAAGCGTGCGCCAAATCATTGGGCTTTAAAAGCCCCACGAACATGGGGGTCGTGGTTGTGAAGGAGTATGGTTCGTATGTTCTGGTGGATATGGGTCGTTCATGTCATGTTACATGGTCGTGGTGGTGAAGGAGTATGGTTCGTATGTTATTGTGGATATGGGTCGTTCATGTCATTTTACATGGTCGTGGTTGTGAAAGAGTATGGTTCGTATGTTCTTGTGGATATGGGTCGTTCATGTCATGTTACATGGTCGTGGTTGTGAAAGAGTATGGTTCGTATGTTCGTGTGGATATGGGTCGTTCATGTCATGTTACATGGTCGTGGTTTTGAAAGAGTATGGTTCGTATGTTCGTGTGGATATGGGTCGTTCATGTCATGTTACATGGTCGTGGTTGTGAAAGAGTATGGTTCGTATGTTCTGGTGGATATGGGGTCGGTCATGTCATGTTACATGGTCGTGGTTGTGAAGGGGTATGGTTTGTATGTTCTGGTGGACATGGGTCGTTCATGTCATGTTACATGAGTCCCCCATTTGCATGTTGGAAGGGTCGTGACTGTAAGACGACAACCATTTCCCATTGGAAAGACTAAAGACAACCCCCGATGCCATTAACATGACAACCACGAAACTATCAAACAATCAGCGTATACGAGTTTTATCGTGCCTTTCATGTAGAGTTAATGATGGTTGTTATGATATATGGATCGTGGGTTACAATGTAGCATGGGTAGTGGAGTAGGAGTAGGTTGCTACGGGTAGCCATTTTAGTGTTTTTTGGTACGGCGTCGTGGTATTGTACGGATCATTGCTTGAGTTCATAAAATAAGCGAGTCCGATTCGTTGAGCTTTCACGTCGTTTGGAACCGGAAGAAAGCGTGCTACATCGGTCTGGATTCCCAAATAAGCCATTACACACACGGGTCCCCCATGCTACTTGAGTATTTGGTCATCGATAAAGGTTCAACCCACGGCTTCGGGGCTTTGCATCGGCTGGAACTCGGAAAGCGGAGAGAACGGTTCGGTGTAAGGTCGGTGCACGGCGGAGGCGAGCCATATGATCGCGCTCGAAACACGATATAGGGGGTCGTGACCATTGTTGAGCATGGGTCGTGCCTCTCAATGGTTATGTATCTGTCGTGGGTGTTAGCATGGGTCGTGCCTCTCAATGGTTATGTGTGTGTCGTGGGTGAGCCATATGATCGCGCTCGAAACACGATATAGGGGTCGTGACCATTGTTGAACATGGGTCGTGCCTCTCAATGGTTATGTGTCTATCGTGGGTGTTAGCATGGGTCGTGCCTCTCATTGGTCATGACATTTCAGATGCAAATAAGCAGACAAAGGGACATCTCAGAACAACAAATAAACAATAAATAAATAAAAACAATCGTCAGAGAAACAATAAATAAAAAAAACAAAAACACAAAAGAAAACTCGTTATCCCCGTGGCGAGGCACCTGGATGCGATGTGGGGGCGAGCATCGTGGCATCCTCGCGACGAGGGCATATTGGCCAATCTCAAGGCTGCGGGACGGGCGGTATTATCGGTAGCGTCTGCCGTGTCGAGCTCCGCATCCAGGAGGTGTCTGCGTGAGGGCGTCCAGAGTCGAGGTCGGGTAAAGCTTCCTAGCTTCGGCCGGGCAAGCATCAAGCCACTTATCATGGCAGAAATTGTATAATTTATCCGGCTCCTTAGCCCTATCGTGGAGACTCCTTGTATTCGCTGGCTAGCGGCCGCCGCGAGGCCAGCTTGAGCCTCAAGCTGCGCTGCGTAAGAGAATCCCTTTCGCGGCGCGGCAGGACTCGAGGACATTCGGGCTTTGGACTAGTTGTTTCGCGCCATCGGTCGCTCAGGCTCGAGCAACTCTTTCGCCGCTTCGACCCAGGCCTAGGCATCGAGTCTGCCATGAGCTGGAGGTCATCGTTAGCCGGCGCGTGACCTCTGCGACCCGGGCTCGGCCACGCCCGAAGCGAGCTTGGTGGTTGACTTCGCCTTGGAGCACAAGCTCTCTCGCCGGCATTAACGCGACCTTCCTCGGCTCAGATAAATCGGCGGTGGCGAGCCTCCGGCCTATTCTCGAGCTCGGCCGTGAAGCGTCTTGCTCGGCCTTCTGAAAGCCCACGAGTTTGGGCCGCTCGGCTTGGTGATCCATCTCCTTGACCTCTCCTTAGCAGCCAACATCTTCGGCGGCGACTTGGTAACACACGGCCGCAAAATCATCCATAAGCGGCATGGGCTGCTGGAAAGGGTGTCGGCGATTTGCGACTGCAGGTGCGTGCTCAGCCCGAGAATCGGTGAGCACAGCTTGGACCCAGGGACGAGTCGGAGAGGGCGGACTACGAGTAGAGGCGCCATGTGGGCACGATCTGTGGGGTCTACAAGCTGGATCGCCTCCGTCTCGATCCTCAGGAGCCTTCCTCTTCTTCGGCGTGTTTGTCATCCTTGATTCGGAGGAGAGGGCGACATCCATTGGAGGGCGAACGAGGCCGCCTCGTCTGCGAGCCACTTCCCACCATACAGAAAAAGCGGAGGAAGAATGCGCGCGGGACACGTGGATTGATGCAAAATACCAAAGACCATTATTGCCCAGAATCTTCCTAGCACTTAAAGAGAATTCTAAAAGCGCAGGATATCCTCGATCCTCTGACACGTGGCGCTTGATTCCTTCGCCACGCCGTTCTAGCATTTAATGCCATTTAGGGCTGTTTGATTTTCCATTTACGAGGTAATTCTCGGTAAATGGGTAATAATGTTACCTCTGTTTTGGGTTGGATTTCCGAGGTGATTTGGCCAGCATACCTTTCATTTATAGCCCTCTTCCACGTCCCCCACGAGAAAAAAGTTAAATCGTGGGGCCCACCTTGATGTTTTGTGTATTATCCACACAGTCCATCCCTTTAGCCAACTCATTTTAGGGCATGAGCCAAAAAGAGGCGGATCAAAGATCAGAGTGGACCACTGTAGTAAAGTAAACAATGGGAATTGAACTCCTACAATTGAAAGCATCTTGAAGACCCGAAGTTTTGGATCAAACTCATATTTTTGTTTCCACTTTATCGATGGTTGTGTGACCTTATTAACGGGTTGGATGACAAATAAACATCAACTTTGTGGGGCACAGGGAGAAAATAACTTTTAACCATTGACATTTTAATGATCATTGTTTCTAAGTTGTGGTACTACTTGAGATTTTGATTATTATCATTTTGGGCTCATGCATTAAAATGTATTTTTAAAAGGATGGATGGTTTGGATAACTCATATATATCATGGTGGGGCCCACATATTTAAATCGATAATAACCACGTTTGTAAGGCTCGATTTTCAAAGGCGTAATTCTGGCGTGACTTTCAAACGAGGTGTAAGTAAGTAATAAAAAGGTAATTCGGAGTGTATTTACCGGTGTAAAGGAAGCGGAATGCGTCTGAAATAAATCGGTACCCTTCTGAGAGCGGATGGGCTACTTCCATGACACCGGCCAATGGGCGGTGGTAGATCTTCAGTGGGACCCGCCATGATGTATGTGTTTCATCTATGCGTCCATCTATTTGTGACGGATCATTTCTTATGTAGGAGACCAAAAATGAGGTATATCCGAGCTTAAGTGGACCACATGACATGAAACAATGTTAAGTGGACCACATGACATGAAACAATGTGGCCATAAAAGTTTAGGATCAAGATGATTTTGTTTTTGACCTCCATGACCTAATCAACATATTAGATTTCAAATAAGCGATTATAGTGGGCCTTAGGATGATTTTAATGATGGATATCCAACCACTATTGTTTTCATGTGGTGTGGTCCACACGAGATATATGACCTCTAATTGTGAGGGCCCACTTGTGATGTTTGTTAGAAATCCACCCGTCCATCATTTTTGAGCAAATCATAGGAAAGGAAGTGAAAATGATTAGGATCCAAGACTCAAGTGGGCCATACTATATGAAGCGGTGTGGAAAGGAACTCGGCCGTTAAAACCTCAGGTATGCTCTACCTTGATGTTTATATTCCATCCAAGCAGGTTTGTAATGTCACTTTCCTTTGTGATGAAGGAAAAAGCCAAGACAACTTTCCTTTGTGGTGAAGTGAAAAAGCAAGACATGGCTTGTGGTGAAGTGAAAAAGCCAAGACATTAACTTGGAGATACACAACTTATGTGGCCATATAAATGTTGGCGGTCATCCACGGTCATCACGAAATGCATTGATCGCAGTTATCATGCAATAAGGTTGTCATTCAACGTGGATCGTGGTTGTCATTATACATGGACCATGAACTATACGATATATGATCGTTGTTGTCGTGCAATATGGGTCGTGATGTGCTCGATGAGCGGGTCGTAGTTGATATGGATCGTGTTCTAATGTTAAATTGGTCGTCGTTCGCGAAGACATGTAACCGGCCGTGGTCCTCGTCCATGTTGAATCGTGTTTGCAAAAGCAGCGGTGGTATGAGAACCACGGCCCATCGACATGGAAACCACGATCCATATATCTTGATAACCACGATCCGTATAAGCGACATCCACGATACATACATGCTTGAGAACCACGATCCATATATCTTTGAGAACCGCGATCCGTTGTTAAGTCATTGATCCATTATTAACGACAACCACGACCAATTCCGACTTGCAGGATATTGCGCACCACTACAACGCTCAGTCATTATGACAACTACGATCAGGTATAACATGGGAGTGACAACCCATATAACATTGCAATCACGACTATGTAGCATGACAACATCGACCCTTACAATATTGCAACGACGACTCATATAACGGTAGCTGCCGAGAAGAGAGTGGCGTCGTGAGTAAATGTGCTTTGGGTCGACGTCGAGAAAATAAAGCCCATCCACCATCGGATCCACGAGTTTCCTTGCTTTATCGACCACGAGCGTGATTGTCATGTTGTAGATATCGTTGTTATTATCTATGTTGAGTTGTGATTCACATCAGCGACCCAGCGTTCGTTCTATCCACAGGCGCTTCCCTGTGGAATCAATGCCACATTCAAATTGAGGAAATCACATTAATGACGATACATTCGAGAATTCATTTTGGAATCAAAGCGACCCTTTCAGAATCACCATGACCCCACATTAACCATGGGTTGAACATCCTATAAAAAAAATGGTACTTGGGTTAGACACTTTTTCGGACCTTGATGCGGCCAGAGCGAGTCCTTCTCGCTATTCCTTCATAGTATTGCTATGTTTTCATGGTGCTCATTGGGTCGTAGTTATCCACGATATTTCGGTCGGGGGTTCACATCGGTAGTAGTTCTTTATCGTGTTATGGGTCGGTCTTATCATGTAAGAGTGGTCGTGTTAGTAATCTGAGTGCATCGTTGTTGTCGATGCTGATATGGGTCGTGATTGTAATGTAATATGCCCATTGTCCCCCATTGTTATATACTATGGCCCCGATCGGCTGGCCGTGGGCCCAAGCATGACTCATGGGTTAGATCCATTCCGTTCATACTGCATCTGATGAATGCCACGGTCGGACGTCGGCTCTTACCGATCATTGGTTGGCTTGATCCCGAAAGTGGGAGGGATAATTACAATGGTCTACTGACGGTGAATCATCAGCTTGTTCCATGTAATGTCCAGCTTGTGATTGGAGTAGCGTTCTCTTTTTGGTCTCCTACCCTTAAATCATCGGAGAAGCGTATGGGAAACACATACATGGTCGTTGGGCACCCGGCATGGATGAAACACATACATGGTCGTTCGGGGGCACCTGGCAACGCCGAGATCAGCCAAGATTCAGATACCGGTGCCACTGTGGAAGTAGCCGATCGGATCGGTTATCTGAGTTGAAGCCGGAGGTAACACGCTTTACTCCGTAATATTTTACTCTTAAAATGCAAGGTATCACAGGCAGGAGTCGGGGCATTTCGTCGGTCACGATCGTTCATCTGCAAGCTCTTCTTGTTTGTTCTTTGTGGTGTGGTCCCTTTTATTGGGTTAAGGATCATTTTTTGTTTTGGTTACCAATAAGTGATTTATAGGTATATATGTGATGACGTAATCGCTTGCTTGCTTTAAAATGCACAAAGCGATAAAGGTCGATTGCATGATTAATGACTAATCCCCAGTGATCGTAGGCGATTCCCGATGTATAAAGTAGTGTTTGTTGAAATGTCACGAATGGGATTTTGTTGATGGATTGTAAGTATCTGTGGTGTGATCCAGTTGGCCATGGTGTTCTTAGGTAGATCTACCCCACCCTAGTTTCGATATCTTAAAATAACTTGAGAGAATAAGGGATAGGCGGCTGGATGTACTGAGGATACATCACGGGGGGCCCTTATATATTGCTGTTGGGAGTTGGGCCCATGAGGGGTAGTAATCGCATACCAATCCTCGCCCATACATGAAGCCCATACATATCCGTCGATGGCAGATCTGGGCTGAATGGGAAAGTGCCCATGACCTTGATTGGCGATCATACGGACCTGGATGAAGCGAGATGACACTGATGTTCTGACATTACGCATATACGGACGGATCAGGATGCTATCCGGGATACGATATTCTGAATTAACAAATGTTTGGTGCTCGGCGGTCGGTGTGTCCAATCACGCGCATGTGTTTCATCCATCACCCGTCCATACGGCTTCTCGGATGATTTAAGGGTAGGAGACGAAGAAACGTCACTCGATCACTGGCGGTGGACATTACATGGAGCGGTGATGATTCACTTGCGTCGTAGAATAACGTAATTATCCCTCCCACTTTCGGGATCAAGACAGCGAATGATCGGTAAAGGTGACGTCGGCCGTGGCATTCACTGTAGATGCGGATGAGCGGAATGGATCTAACCCATGAGTCATGATTGGGCCTAGCTTTGGTAGCGACCTAGCGGTATGCCGATCCACTATCCTTCGGACTAAAGCGGATGAATATATGAGCGTTGGAAGGAAGTAGAGTGTAGCATTTCGGCTTCGAGCTTTTACGGTTTCTACTTACATCCTAAAATGTAAGGGAGGGGAAAAGAGAAGATCCAGGCTCCCGGTGCGGGAGGCCGTTACTGTCTGGTTTGTAATCCTCTTCCACTAGGAAAGTCGGTTGCTACGGGTCGAGTAGAATCGAAGGTCATGCATTACGTGGATCGTGGTGCGTATTCCCATGCACACACTAATATTGGTTGTCACGTTGCAACCATCTTGGTTGGCACGCGATGCGGATCGGATTCCCGTGCACATTATGTGATGCATGGGTAAGTGGTTGGAAGGTGTTATGGTGTCGTGGTTGTCATTGGGAGCCCGCGACACTTTGAGTGATTCTGAGGTGTAAATCCACGACATTTATATAGCTGTGAACCACGACCCATGCGACACAGTCGACTCCAGACCGATATAACAAGCTACTGCGAATATTACGGCTGCGTAACGTGGGAACCACGACATGTCGAGTGACAATCGCGACCCGGTCGAACGTTGGTCGTGGTTCACATACTAAGCTGAGTAAGATTGAGCGTGGTTGTATGCGGCCATGTCGTGGCGCGACCACGACCGTCGAAACGTTTGATGCGTGGATTTCACATGCACGGTTAGGTGCGTTGAGAGCGTGGTTGGCAAACCATGTCGCGCTACAAACCACGACCTTCGCGTTTGGTCGTGGTTCCACATGCACAATATGTCGTTTGCCATCAAATGAGGATCGTGATTACGATAAGCTTGGAGTGGATCAGTTGTATATCGGTTGTTGACGGGCGTAGTTTGCCATGTTA
Source organism: Magnolia changhungtana (assembly GCA_030180095.1). Classification (NCBI taxonomy): domain Eukaryota; kingdom Viridiplantae; phylum Streptophyta; class Magnoliopsida; order Magnoliales; family Magnoliaceae; genus Magnolia; species Magnolia changhungtana. The sequence continues at coordinate 4,405,666 of JASAUF010000339.1, forward strand.
GGAATAACGTGGGGAGGATTTGAACCCTTCATCAAATATCTTTTCCATTGTGATGGTTTGTAATATGACGAAATCCCATGAATGAATAAGATGTATGATAGATGGATTGAGCGTGCGGCTGACAAATAACACGATCCATGCTGTGGTGACAATACTGAATAAGATATTCTTGGGTAAATGCGGCAGCTCATCATCGACAACGGCGGCCCCTCTTAAAAACCCTGAGCCATATAACATGGCCTTGACTCCCAAGCAGTTAGGCGTCGCCTGATCCGGTGAGGAGACGATCACTTACAAAGAACAAAGCCGCATGACCCATTGTGGGACGAAAACTACGACCCCTCGCGCGATTGATTTGTCGCTACAGTTAAAACCCGCGACGCCAAGCGTTGTACTTTGTTGTGATTCACGGTGGGCGTTATGCGTCCAACCCACGACAACGCTGATGTGGATTACCGATCCCGAACAATGTGGATGATAACCACGACCCATTTAATGGACTAAGCCAGGTATCTTGCATTACTGCATAATTTTGGACCCATTCAAATTATGATTTTTTTAACGCGAGAATAACATTATTGAATGAGTATGGGTTAGATCCTTGAGCTATATATGCTACTATGATGGAGAGAGTAATGTATGCGACAAAGCAATGTTCACCTCTTGAGGGTGGAGACTCAGAAAGGGATTTGTTGTGGTGATGATATCACCTATGAAACGATTGCTCGATAAGCGCACTTTTGAAGACTCGTCAGATGAATGCAATTTGATGATTACAGATTGTAATACGGTGATCGAATTGAGAGAATTCCTAAGCCCACATACAATTAAAAGCATTAGAAGATCTCGAAACATTCATGTTATTACGTGCAGCGAGACGATTACCTTCGGCCACATATACCATTGTATGTGGAGAAATTGAAGCGTTAAATCCATGCGGTTGAGGATTACTGGCGAGGCGATGACGCGCCCATTCGGGACCCATCGGCTCTTCATTTAGCGACACTGCAAGGCAATGATCGGATGTGCCGTGCTTAGATACCTGTGACATGACACTTCGGTGAATATCGGGACGAGAGAGATCGACGCGCGGCATTGCCGATATGGCTGACCCTTCCCATGACGATACACATCATGTTTCGGAATTGATGACATTATCACCGATATAAAATTTGGCCCATCAAGGGAGTGATGGATATCGATCGGGGCTTCAGCCAGTCGCGATCCTAAGTAGAATACATTCAGGACTACATTTACAACATAGATGGAATTATGATGTCTGCGCATACCTGGCCCATCACGGCAATTGACTTGTATGCGGTGGCCCGCTTCTAATAGCGATACACGGCATGATTTGGGGAATGATGGCCCGGCGACGCATGCACGGCCCATCAAGTAATTGTGATGGATATGATGGACGAGGAACGGTGACCGGTCGCGATCTCCAAGCCACTGCATGCCAATGATCCATCCCCTACGATGATGCGTTTGTCAATTCGGATCGACAAGGATACCTTGGGATTTTGATATAGGATGATCCGAGCGACAGGCATGCAGCGGGCAGAGTGTACAAAGGACAAAGGTGCGAGCTCCCCAGGTATTCTCTATGCTAAATATCGATCGCCGCAGAAGATTCCGGTACAAGGTCATCAAGTCCAACGAGGCGATATATACGATTGAACATTGTAGCGGTGTAGGCTGGAGGATGCACATGCTTCAAAACTTAACGGCTTCAAAGGGATGTTCAAGATCGAGACACTTACAACCTTTCAAGCTTATACAGTACTATGTGCGTTTGAGGATATCACATGTCCCTAAGACCAGGCAGCGGATGGCCGTCTTGCGAAGACGGTGACGTCGAAGAGAAAGGGAAGATCTCATCGCCAAACCACCGGTTTGATGTAAGTAGTGAGTTTTGAAACGTCGGTCGTATGAGCTCCGGAGAACGACCTGCACGGCAAAGGAAATTCAATATCATTATATCGCAGTGAGAGCGTCACGGTGTTGAGATCGATTACAAGAGAAAGGCGTGGAAGTGGTAAGGAGATAGCAAGCGGCCGGACAAAGTATGTGGGGATCCCTCTGAGGGCTCTACTATACTTGAGGCTCCGTACCTTCCACGAGTTGAAAAAGGCCAATTTAGGGGTAATCGCGGAGTTGCGCGGTGAGCGAGGAGGCGAATAGTTTCCAACTTGATGCTTTATTAGCGCTTGACCGGTGCATC